>JACFYI010000114.1:66413-76721 GCA_014898755.1 Handroanthus guayacan
TGTCCTTATACCTCCCTTTCAAATTTCAAAAATAAATTTACATTCTCCTTGTCTATGGACACAATTCAATTTATGTGAATTAACTAATGTACATCCTATGTATTATGCATTTCACCATTATTAATTTCATAGGCGATCATTATAACACTACCCAACACATAAACTTTTTCTTTTTCAAAATTTAGATACTTTCTATCATAATTGTAGAAATTTAATTAGTTCATCCACGGCTCCGACTTCCTCTTGGCTTGTCACAATCAACTTTTCAATTTGACGGCTAGCTCACATGCAAAACACAAATTTATGTGAGTATTGTAGCAAAGCATAAGCAATCCATCTCTATCAAGTGTGATAACACGGTAGTCCATCCATATCTTTATTGCTTCCAAATTCTTTGACAACTCCTTAATTCTAAGATGTTCAAATTTCGAGCAGTTGCTTTCAATATCAGTATTATTGGGTCCAATTAGTTCTACATCACTTGCATTTTGTGGCGCTAAGTTGGCTAGTAAATAAACATATTGGCCTATATTTGCACTTATCAGTGCCAAAAAATTTATCAAGGATAGTGACCTTTTGAGTCGGCATAATTAAATATAGAAATGCATTATAACATAAAATTATGGTGATCATAAGAGATCTCTTAAAAGGAATAATTACCTAAATATCCCTTGAGGTTTGGTATAATCACCAAACTACCTTTTGAAGCTTGGACAATGATAATTACACCCCCTACTGTTAGTTTAGTCGATAAATAATTACAATTACATTCCCTGAAAATCCTGAAATATTATAAGTAAGCCCCCTAAGTATAACTATGTAATTGTAATTATACATAAATTCGAGGGATGTAATTATGATTATGTGTCAGTTGAGTTAATGGTAGAAGTGTGATGGTAATAATTCAAATCTCAAGGGATGTTAAGGTAATTATCCCTAAAAATACATGCACACACATATATAATTAAATCTTATTCGAATGAAAAGATCGATTGCAAAGATCATTGTAATTATTAGGTCTTGAGCTCGATTTCCTATGAAAATATCAATATTTGTTTAACTTTGTATTAACTTAAGGGCTTGTTTACTTTGGCAATTTTGAAAAATGATGGTTTGGATTATGAATAGTTTAAATGATGGTTAAAGAGATGAGTATGAATTTGATAAATGATGGTTTAACACTAGACCAACACAAAGGGTACTGCAAAAACCACTAGACAAAAATTGCTAGGAGAATATTTTCATAGCTAGTGCTACGTATTAAGCTACAGATTTTTTGTCACAAATAAAAGTTTAAAATAATGGATAGCACTGCCAATTGGTCATATTCGAATCGAACCATGGTGGATCCAAATTAGAATCCAATAACTCTATATCATATTTGAATCATATCAAAGATCCAATAGGATTTGTTGTTGGTGCTACCATGTACATATTTGGATAAAATTGGATATTCAAGAAAATATCGAAATCCAGAACATTTGTTTCTATGCTAAAAATCAATCAATAGGTGCACTTTTTGAGCTACTTTAAAAACTTGGCACACTTTATCACTGTTTATTTACTTCTTAGGTCCATCTATACACTGTCATAATATTTTTATTATGATAAAATTTTCAACTGTTAGGAAAAATTTGTAGCTTAATTTGTAGCTCAGGCTACAAAATTAACTACCTACAAATTTTTTTGGTAGCGAATGTCTAGTGTTTTGGTTGTAAGAGAAATTATCTGATTCAATGTCTTTCCATGGCACGGAAAGGATGTGAAGGAATTGACTCAACTCAAACAATAATTGAATCTAGTTTGGATTCTAAACTAGAATTCAATTGGTAATTTTATTATTATTATTATTCTAGAATTCAATTGGTAATTTTATTGTTATTATTATTCTAGAATTCAATTGGTAATTTTATTATTATTATTTTTTCTTTTTTCTTTTTATGCTTTGGGTGAATATTTGTTAATAAGTTGGATTCCTGCAATAAGGTGGACTGCTACGATATCGTGAAATTTTCTTAACTCATACACTTCTTCCTAGTCACAAAGGCATACCTAAGATGTGAAGGAATTTAGTCAACTCAAGCAATAATTGAGTCTAGTTCGGATTCTAAACCAGAATTAAATTTTTAAATAAGTTGCACTCCAAAAATATATGGTGTAGTCGTTGGTTTTTATAAGCATTAATTCTAATGTTCAAAATCATGAGAATAAGGCTGTTTGTTGAGGTAGATTTATAGAAAATTCTCATTTGATTTGCATACCTTCCACAGAAAATGAGTTTGAATTTAGTTGGCTAATGGTCAGATTTAAACCTCAAGTATTCCCAGTTGATTGAAATATTTTGGGTAGAATTCAAATCCCCAGAAATAAGGAGAGACTATTTCAAATACATTCCTAGATATTTTAGGACTTCTTAAGCATAATCAATGCCAACAAATAAGGAGAATATTTTATTTGAGATAATCTGCACATATATTCCCAGATATTTTAGGACTCCGATGAATAGAGATCCAAACGTGTGTATAAAAGTGCATAGATAAGATTTAAGATAAAATATAGCTAACTGGTTTCGTGCTCATATAAATGTTTAGAATCATCAAAAACAAGTATGAGGGCTAATGATCTCCCACTTTTTGATGATGATACCATTTTTGAATGAATGAACAATGTCTCAAGATCTGCATTACAGAAAGATATTACTTGTAAAATTGCATAAACTTAACTTCTCCTGTTTCAAAGAGTTAGAGCTCCCCCTGCCTATGAGCAAAATCTCCAAATACTAGTAGTATACAATAAAACCAAGTATGAACCAATAACTAGGGCATGCAATCAAATATCAATGCATGGTATCGTAACAGAAACAAAGTATCAAGCATATAGCGAAAATGTCAGTAAAGCATTCGATAAAACAAATAAAGCAGAAAAAGTAAAGGCAACCGCTTACCGTTAAAATCTTCACACATAGAACAATCAAAAAACAATTAAAAGCATCTAGAATAGCTCCAGAACTGAAAACATCAGATAATCAGAATCATCCAATTGTCTTTCATTCATTCCTATCCGCTTGTATCATTATAAAGGTTACCCTGTCAGTCAAGCTCGCCATTGATCGTTGATCTTTTTCCTCCTTATGTCAATCTCGGTAGAATCTACAGAACTTGTCTCAATTTTTCGTTTCTCTTTCGAACAGACTGTAACGACCCAAAAATTCCCTAAATATGTTTTCAAAATTCTTACTTTCAAAATGTAAATTCTTTTCGTAAATTCAAAACGACTTTTCTTACAACTGTTCAAAATCTCTTAACAAAGAAAATATAGCGATTAATTACCAGAAAATTTTATTTCGATAAAACTCATCTCAAACCATTTTTTGGCCCAACAAACCATTGGATCAATACCCAAAATTTTCGGCCCAATAGGAAAATAAGCCCAACTTCATTTTTCAAAATATCTAGGCTATGTCCATACATATATACATATATATTTTGGGAAGATTTGAAAAGATATTATTTAGATATCAATTTTCCAAAGATCTTGGAAATCCTACCAACCACCATGGCCATTGCTTCCTCTACAAGTATGCATTAATTGAAGGCAAACTTATCTCTTGACAAGTGGCAACATCTCAACCTTTGAAAATTACTCTCTTCTCTATAAATAGAAATGGTTGTGGAAAATAAGTCATTTTACACTTAAAAAACTATATTCTCCCTCTTCTTCCACTTCTTCCACTCAACAAATATCAACAAACATCTACTTAAGATTTCAAGAAGACAAAAGGAAAAATTTGGAGAATAAGCATTCTCTTATTTGGATCTTGGTAAGTTAAGTGATAGGAAATCATTTTGATTTAGGGATTTATGAGAACTTGGATTGATATTTGTAAACTTTGATGTTACTAGGTGAAAAGCTTGGGATATAGGAATTTGTGATTCTTAAATCACCAACTCTAAAGCTTATGAAAAAGGTAAGTTTATGGCTTTCTCTTGTTGGCTATATTCTCGAAAATTCCTCTATTAGTTTTCATTCTTGATCTTGATTGTAATGATGGAATATATGTGATTTGTTGGCTTAATTCTATGATCATGGATTCCATTCTTTGCCTATAATCAATATGATTTTGTGACCATCATCATTCATTATTCAATGCCATTATGAGCTTTAGGATAGGAACCCTTGGACATTAGGAGAAAATTTGAGACAAAGTGAAGAATGAGATTATGATATGAAAATATGGACTTGTAATGTATTTTCCCACAAAACTCTTGTTAATTTCAAACTTGAATATTAAAGTTCACTCACAAAAGTAATTTCATATGAAAGTTGAGAATTTTATGATAAGAATCAAAGAAAAAGATGAATTTGGGGATTTATAACACTTTTTCTTTAAAAATTTGAAAATTGAATTTAGAACTTGAAAATTAAAAATCTCAGTGATGAGTAGAACAAACTAAGTCTAATTTCTTCACATTTAGCCTTCTACTATCATAAGATTTTCAAAAAAAAAAAAAAAAAAAAGGTTTTGGGCGTTGAGCACTTAAGCGCCTAAGGTCAGTGGCCTCGGCCACTCTTTGGCGCCCAAATGCGTGCCCAAGCGCCCGAGTCCAGTGAACAAAGGCACTATTTGAGCGCCAGAGCACCCAACAAGCGCCCAAGCGCTCATTCCAGTAGCCTTATTCACTGTTTCGGCGCTCGAGCGCCAAACGAGTGCCCAAGCGCCCATTCCAATGACCAAATTTTTTATTTTCAACTTCATTTAACTAATCCAAGTCTATGTCTCACTTCTCTTAAATGTTTTAAGACTTCAAAAATGATTTTTCCTATGTTCCAAATCCAATCCAAATCCTTGTTGAATTAATTCGCCATTTGGATTCGAATCCTAATTGAATTGGAACGTCTGAAGTTCAAACCAAATTGGAATTGAGCTTGAGATTTGTTTATGTCCATATACCAAACATTTTCGTTATCTTGGAATATGTTTATCTATTCTAAACCTACATGCATACATAATGGGACCGGGAAGTGTAATACCCCTAATTTCTTTAATTTGAAATTTACAAATCGTCAATTTTATAATTCAAAACGAATTCAAGAAAACGAGTAACGTTTAATTTCAAAATCACGTGTCACGAGCCCAAATGGCTTTCTCTCAATTGGGCCTCGATTTTCACCACAATTTCGGCCCAATTAGATACCAATTTAGCCCAAGTGATGGCCAATTATTTTCCCAATTTCAGCCCATGTATATATATATCTATATACACACTAAACATTTTAAACCTTATATATATATCATATATATATATACACCATCCAATCAGAAAATGATTACCAAGCATGGTAAACCATGCTTTTTTGAGGGACACCATCTTAGTTGGTAGCCAAACCATGCTCCAATGATGGAGAACCCTTGACCAAGCAACCTTACACTCAATAAAGAGGGACTTGAGGCTTGAATGCCATTCTCTACACTTTCCAAAATCTGAAACTTGGCCACAACACTCCCTCTCCTCTCTTCATCTCACGGCACACACACACACCCCCACACTTGTAAGCTCAAGTTTTGAAGGAAATTTAAGGGGAAATCTAAGGGTGTAGCACTCCACTATTTGGTAAGTCAAGCTTAAATCTTGTTTATATGACTTTGATGAGGAAATATAGAGTTTGATATTAGAACTCATGACTTGGTTTAGGCATTTGATTCGGTTGATCAAACTCGAAGTATATTCGAATCGAACTTAGAACAAGTAAGACTTATGGAACTCTCTTACTTCCTTAATTTGTTATATGATCTTTTTTTTTATGCCTTGATTATTTGTCTTGAACTCATGAAGATCATGTTTTTCTTTGGCTTGATGTTGTGCTTATGATTATTGTTGTTATCATCAATGTTCATCTTGTTAATATGAGCTCAAATTCTTGTTATGATTATCCAAAGCCTCTTGCACATCCCTTGACATCTTATCTAAGCTTTGGATTGGATTTATATTTTGGATTATGGACTAAGATATGATTTGACCAAAGAATAAAAGAGAATGGAAAAAAATATGGACTTAAAACATGGTTTACGACAAAAATTCTTACTCTTCGAGAAATTCAAAACCAAAGTTTAAACCTATGGTTTATAAATATTATCACACTTAATAATATCTCAAAAATATGTATTTGGAACGAAAATGAAAGAAAATGAAGTAACAAATAAACTTGAAAAAAATGAATTTTTAGTTACTTTTCTTAATTTTTAAAAATATTTAGGCTTAGAATTTAATACAACATGTTTTACAAAAGTTGTAGGGAAAAATATGGAGAATTCCCAGAAATTAAAAAAAAAAAAAAAAAAAAATTGGCCGAGCGCTTAAGCGCCCGTTTGGGCGCCCAAGCGTCCAAGCCACTGGCTTCGGCCACCGTTTGGGTGCTCAAGCACCCAAATGTGCGCCCAAGCGCCCGAGTCTAGAGAGTTGAGCGCCCGAGCGCCCGTTTAAGCGCTCAAGCGCCCAAATCCGTAGCGAAAAACCCTATTTCGGCCCTCGAGCGCTATTATGAGCGCTCAAGCGCCCATTCCAGTAACCAAAATTCATCTATTTCGATCCTATTTTGCTAACTTAAGCCCGTATTTTAATTTTTCAAGATGATTTAAAGATTTTAAATGATTTTCTTATGTCCGAAGTTAAGACGATCCGTTTATTGAACTTATTTTTCGCTATAAACTTATGCCGATTAATATTAAACTTTTAAATATGTCTAAGAACTATGTTCTTAAAATATTTTGAGCTTAGGAATGATTTCTATATGTCCAAGATTCCAACCGAATTGATTGTATCCGTGGTTGGTTGCAATCTTCACTTTCAATAAAACAATCCAATTTTTAAATTGGGTAATCTAATACCAATTCTAGTTTCAGATATTTATGTTTTGATTTTTATTCGCCAAACCAAGTCCATATCGTATTTTCTAAGAATGTTTTAAGCTTCTAAAATAATATCTCTAAGTCCAAGATCCGAATCCAATTTGTATGCTTGATTCGTTCGTTCAAATATGAGCCATCATGGCTATATGTTCGATATGTCCTGATACGTTCGTTATGTTTCGATACGTTTTGTTACTTCCAAGCCTATATGTTTGTATATATGTTGGATAGACCGGATGGGCCCTGGAGGTAGGGTCCTGAAGGATTATGTTTGAGACTCATGGTCGACCGTGCTCCGGCGACTGTGTCTCACATACGTATGACTCTTCTTGAGCTTTGGCTCGGAGCTGTAAGTTTATGACTCTCCTTGAGCTTTGGCTCGGAGCTGTAAGTTTATGACTCTCCTTGAGCTTCGGCTCGGAGCTGTATGTTTGTGACTCTTCTTGAGCGTTTGCTCGGAGTTGTAAGTGGAGTAATAAGGATGACAAACCCATCAAACGTTGTTTCTGCCATATGAATTTATTGACATGAATGTGATATGAGTTTAGTTGTTATCAGTTTCTGTCCATTATGTTTGTCCTGATATGTATCTGAAATCACATTCATGTTCCTGATCATGATATACTTATTGATGGACTCTTGTATTCCAAGCGGCTATAGTTTGAATCCCGTTCTTTATAAACCTATCACTGAATCCTGTATTCCCTGCCCCACTCCATAAGTTTTACTGGGTCAGTGGACTCATGATTCCATGAACAATATGTAGGTGTTTAGCTTGATTGGACCATGGGTTTGGACAGCTTCAGTTAGTACGTTAGATCGTTTGAATATGTAAACAGGAAGCCTGTTTGGCTTAACCGTTTAGAACGTTTGAACTTAGTGGATCATTTGGATCCTTTTGATTTGAAAGAAATTATGTTTAGATCGGCAATGTATTTGAAAGATTTTCATAGCCTGTAATCATACTTCTATTGGGATCTTAGTATGAATGCAGTTTGGATTCTTATTTTTTTTAAGTTTAGTTCGTTTCTGATCACGAGTAGCGTTCTGGATCTTTAGACGGAATGTCTCGGGATCCGGGGCGTTACAGGAAGGTTCAGGAGGGACAGCTGGGCGGTATTGGATTGCAGTGAATCCCCTGGTAGGCCTTTCCCAATTGGATAGCTCCGAGGTAGCCTAGAGGTAGGTTGCCAAGAAAACTAGTCCTAAGGTTCGTGGTCAACCGTGCTACGATGACTGTTCCTTAAACATGACTAGTGCCCCTCGAGTGGCCACTTGAGAAGGCTAAATTTGGAGGGATAAAGATTGCACATGTTATATGTGATTTGTATAATTGGGAGTTATAAGGGTGACAGACCCACGAAAAATTTATTTCGGCCTAATTTGATTCATTTTACAGAAATTGATGAGTTTTGAGCCATTTGTTCAAATGTGACACATGCATTTCGATGCTACTGAATTGAGAAATATTAAGCTCTTGATTATGATAGGCTCTCACTCTTATGCTCATGAATTTTTGAATTCCACTGTTATCCCACTTATTCGTTATTCTCATGCTTCTCATCTATGCCATAATCTTATTGGGTTAGTGGACTCATGATTTCATTATTTACCGTGTAGGGAATTGATTTCAGGATTGAGGTTTAAAGTGGAAGCTTAGCATAATATTCTAGTCTCATTTAACCTTATTGTGTTATGGAACTTTGGCTGATTGCTATAGGCTTTGCTTCACTTTGTAATTGGCATGAATTGTAAGGATTTTTATGACTTTACAAGCAATGAAACATATTTTGATCTTTCAATTTTGGATTTTATTTAGTTCCCTACGTGTGAGTAGCGTTCCGGACCCAGGGGTGGATGCTCTAGTAATCTGGAGCGTTACACAGACAAGGGTGGTACACCACCTACCCGACTTGATTCTATCTTTTTAATACCACCTATCAACTTTTGAGTAGAACCCTTTTTATCCTTTTTATCTTTTTAATACCAATCCAGAACATTGTGTACCAATCCAGAACATTGTGTTCTTTTGGATTTTGCACCTTTGGTTGGCAAGTGAACACCTTTCCTTCTAAAGATATGGATAAGAAGCATATAATAGGGGAGGTTTTTTACAGAGTGGTTCTTGGAGTATGTGACACCCCAAGAATTTTCTTAAAATAAAATCTTGAATCACCGATTTTTTTTTAATAATAATTCATTTTTAAAATCATGAACATCATTTTTACGTCAAAATACGTTTCGTGCATTTAATTCTTATGTTCGTACCCCATATTGATCCAAACGAGCCCCGAAAAGTTCCTAATTAAAAATTGAAAATGCCAATTTTCAAAATTTATTTTGATTTCAATAAAACGGAGAACGTTTTAATTCCAAAAATGAGTTGCGCGTTCAAAACAATTTCTCTCGTCGGAGATCCGACTTCTTATGATAATTTTCGATCCAATAACATTCTAAGCCCAATTATAGCCCAAGATTTAACCACACAAATTTCAGCCCAAATTGATTTAAAAAAAAAAAAAAAAGAAAATGAGACATGAAAATCAGATTTTCCATCCACACCATGTTTCAGTCGAAATTGTCCAAGGAATTGAGGGATTTGTTGGCTTACTTTTTTGACCACCAAACACTCCAATCCCTACTATAAATTTAGGATTGAGGGAGGCTTGTTTCAGATTTCATTACTCCAAAAAAATCTCTGAAAATTTCCAGCTTCACTTTCGTCCATTTTTCCAGCTCTCGGCAATTTCCTCCTAGCACCAATATTTGATAAGATTTCTTAAGTAACAAGAGGGAACTCAAGGGAAACACACTCCTACCTTGGTAAGTTTGATGTTAGCTAGATAAATAAGTGATTTAGACATGTTTAAGAGAGAGTTAACACTTGGTTTGGTTGATTATTAGGTGTTTAACTCGAACTCGGAACACTTCTAGCGTTTGATCAAGACGAGCCTAGAAGCTCAAGCAAGTAAGACTTATGGTTTCCATCCTCGTGTTCTCGAGCCTATGTTTCATTTCATATCCTATAAGTTATTCAAATGCCAAGCTCTTAGCTATTTTGTTCATGAAAATCTTATGTGTTTATGAGCTCTTGTTGCCATTGTGTATGATTTTCTTGTTGAAATGTTCATAAATCCTTGAAATAATTATCATACGTCGAAATGTGCCTTAAGATCATGACTTGAGCTTGGATACATGTTTTGGACCAAGGACCATGGACTATGAGGTGATTCGACAACCTAAAAATGGACATGAACACAAGATACGGACAAAACGTCATGTTTCGGTTTGATTTTTATTAACAAAAACATCTTTTACCAAAATTATAAAACGATGTTTTCTAAATTTTTATGGACATAAAACAACCCCAAAAATGTGATTTTGAACCAAAAATCAAAAGA
>JACFYI010000114.1:82682-100362 GCA_014898755.1 Handroanthus guayacan
AAAAGGGAGATGGCCTTAGTCCACTCTGCTATCTTATGCTTGCCTTTGTCCATCTAATGCATTACCATAAGAACGGACAAAGTTAATTAACGAGAAAGAAATGAAAGGAAAAATACTATGAGTCTAAACCTTCGGGGTTTCTTATTCTAGGCTCTGATACCACCTGTGATGCCCCGACTCACGATACATTCCGCCCCGTGATTCAGAACGCTACTCACGATTGGATAGCTAATTAAAACCATAAACAGAAAATCCAATACGCAAAATTCATAACTTAACATTCCAATATTTCAAAAACTACAAGCTATTTTTTTTTTCCTCAAAATACATCATGGACCTAAATTACATATCATCATGTCCGATATCTAAATGGGTTCTAACTAACCAAACTAAATACAAGTACATATACACAATTCACAAGAAGCCATAATACCTAACGGGGAGCCTCCAAAGTTCACCTATCCATAAGGTTAATTTCCTACATGATATTAATGGAATCATGAGTCCACTGACCCAGTAAAATTTATGGCATAGGACGAAGAGTACAAGGATGAGCAAGAAATATAACACGAACGAAACATGAATGTGATGACAATATCGAATCGAGACGTTCAGAATGATCAAAACAATAACTTATAAATTTTCACATTCATGTCAATAAATATTTAAGGCTGAAACGATTATTTGTTGGATCTGTCACCCCTATAACTCTAATATTTGACATTCATTGGTCCTTATCCCTCCATTACTCCCTCAAGGAGCGGCATTCGTTCATTAAATAACAGTCGACTCCACGTGCTTTAGAGTAACTCTTCGAAATCCTTCCTCTAGGATTCGTCCGAGCTACCCACCATTCGGGAATTTTCAGGGGTTCAGGTTGACTATCCGATTCGCCCAAACTGAAACCACCCGAAAAATTCCCTGGGCCCAACATTCATTTATTCATTCGGGTTCAAAACAATAGGATCATTCTCAAAGCATTAAGCCATATTATGGCATAAATTTTGAAACAAACTTATTTGAACGTATCAGAATATATCCGAATATATCAAAACACATAGCCACTACGGGCATGGATTTAAACGATAGATCTATTCAAACAAACGATTCGAATTTGGACCATGGACTAGAAAAGATTTTAATTCGAGACTTTAAACATGTTTAAAAAGGTGAAATATGGGCACGAGTTGATAAAACGAAGTCGGAATACGAAAATATAGTCACCGGAATGGGTGTTTGAGCGCCCAAATAGTGCTTTTGGCTACTGAAATGGGTGCTTGAGCGCTCATCTAGGCGCTTGAGTGCCCAAAAGTAGCTGAAGCCACTGACCTCGAGCGCTTGGGCGCTCAAATTTTTTTTTTTTTTTAAAAGAGAATCCTTATGATGCAAGAAGGCTAAACGTGAAGAAATTAGACTTAGTTTGTTCTGCTTGTCATCAAGATTTTTAATTTTCAAGTTTCAAATTTAATTTTCAAAATTTTTGGAGAAAAAGTGTAATAAATCCATAAATTCAAACTTTTCTTTTTCTATATTTTTTTGTCTAAAAGTCAGACCTCCAGAAATCTACTTTCATGATGTGATTTGAAAAGTTTGATTTTTAAATTGATTTTTACAAGTTTGAAGTGAAAAATCGATTTTATGTCCATAGTCATTTTCTTTCATTTTTCTCTCTCAAATCTTTTATTTGTCCAATGATCCAAAATCTCAAAGTGATACTCATGATAAGAATGAGGTCTCATATCATTCAATAAGTTCAAATCATCATTTGTAATGAATATGGAGCAAGGAAATCAAAGAATATCACAAAAACGAACATTATGCTCCATAGCAAATCTTAAGGCAACGATAACAAAGATTTCAACATGTAAAACTAATGAGGAAATGCAATAAATCTTACCTTCGTCCTAAGCTCTTAAAATGAAGATTTGATCGGTTCAAGGAGAAGTTAAATCACCTAACAAATCAAGTTATATACTTAAGTTTGATCTCAACTTAACATATATCCTTTCATAATCATAGATTTAAGCTTACCAAGGCAAGTGAGAGTATCCCTAATCCTTCCCCTCATCAAATGATAGAGTGATAGTTCAAGATAGTGTAGTTATTTTTTCCTTTATGAGCTTTGAAGGGTGCAAGAAGTGGCATGAAAGTGAAAAGAAGCTAGAGTTTTTTTTTTTACTTTATCTTGCAAAAGAAATGGAAGAAACAACATCCACTCTTTAGCCTATTTATAGAAAAGAAAGAAGGGGTTGTTTGCAAAGAAAACTTGGCTAAGGACCTAGGTGCAATTTGCCCATGTTTCTTGGAGAAATTTGGAGGAAGAGGTGATGGGAGTGGGTGGAGAAATCCCCTCAATTGGGGCTGCTGATTTTTCAGTAGATTTTCTACATTTTCTTTTTTTTTTTTTAATTGTTGGATTGGGCCTTGATTTGGTTGGGTTGAAGTTTGAGTTTAATTGGGCTAAGTTTGGGCCTAAATAGGCTCATTTTGGGCCCAAACGGGACATAAACGAAGTCTCGGTTGTAAGAAAAATTTTTCGAGTGAAAATAAATTATTTTGACAATAAAATGATTTTCGTGGTAGCAAAGATGATTTATCTTTTGAAAACAAAGAGTTTAAAATCTTGATTAGGGAAGTTTTGAGATATAAATAAAAAAAATCGTTCAGATGGGAGAAAACATTTGATAAAGATTTCATGATTGTGAAAATCATTTGTCATTAGATTAAATCAAAAGTTTTAAAATTCGATTAGAGAAATTTTCGGGGTGTTACAAAAAGAGGTGAGAGATGGTTAAGAAGAGAAAATGTGATTGTTGTGGGAAATTGTAGAGAGATAGATTTGTGACTAAGGGCGATTATGGAAGAAGTTAGTGGAAAGGAAAGAGGTAACGCTAGTTTATTTTTCTTCTTCGCCACTAAGAATGTAAAAATCCCAGCTCTTTTCTCAATAAGTGGAATCGACTTTCATCTAAAGCCTTTGTAAAAATATTAGCTAATTGATCATATGCAGGAATAAATTGAATTGAGATACCACCTTTCTGAACATGATGATGCAAGAAATAATGTTTAAGTGCAATACAAGATTTCTCGAGATATTCATGGCACTTGTGCTACTACATAATAAACGAACACATGACATAATTACATAAAATGCTTTTGATCCATAATACCTGAGTGTAGCAAATACCTAACGCTATATACTGTAATAATCTGAAAATTCCCCTAATCCTATTTAAATTATTTTTTTCCAACCCGAATCTTTTCCGATTATTCGGAATAATTTCCTCAATGAAGAATTTTCATTTCCAAAATTATTCTTTCAACCCAAATTTATTTGAAACATCCCATTAACTCCGAAAAATTTTATTTTGGCCCAAAAATTTTCATAATTATAATTTCAAACTCTTATCCTCAAAAATTCAAAACTCTAATGCCGTTTTTAACAATTTCCATCGCTATTGCCCAAAAATTTTTAAACGGGGGAAATATTACGATTCAGCAACCGAAAATTTTATTTCTATCAAATTCGGCCCAAAATATTGTCTCAAACCCAACCAAATAAATGTTTGGCCCAACAATTTAAGCCCAAACTCTATTTTTAATAATATATATATACACATGTATACATACACACACAACTCGGCCACACACACAAAAATTGGAAGATAATTATGAACCTCCCTCAAGATAATCACCATATGCTTAAAATCAAAAAGAAATCCCAACATGTTCTACCTCATCACAAGCCAACTCATTTCCAACTTCCAAAAATCTACCAAAATGTCATTTTCTTCTTCCAATTGGTAGGAATTTTATGTATGTATATGTAAATATACATGTATATGAGGGTTTAGCAAGCGAACACAACTTTCTTATTCCTTTTTCCCTCTTGGCCGAGAGCTTCTCAAAAATAAAAAATAAAAATTAACACACACCATTTCAATTCTCTTGTCCATTTTCTTCCATCCTTTTTATCGCATCACCATTACCTACCCTACATATAAATACATCTACTTTCAAGACAAATCAAGGGAAAATTAGTAAGGTTTTACCTCTTCAACCAACTCAGTAAGTAAGTTTAATTTTGAGAAGATGATAATAAAGTATGAATGAATAAGGTATGAAATGGTTATTTTGGGTGTTTAGGAGGATAGTTTGGTGGTGTTCAAAGGAAACCAAGGTTTTACACTTAGCATCAAAGGTAAGGATCATTGCTATGCTTATCTCCATTCTATTCATTTTGTATTCATGATCCTATAGTTGATATGATCTTACTTGTATTCATGATCTTATGATTGATATGATCTTGTTTCCTTTTTTATTGCTTTGCTTACTAAATTACTTGATTGGATGAATACCATTGTGTTGAATGATGAATGAGTCCCTTTGTTATGAAGGATCACAAATATAGAACTAGTGGATATAAGAAGATTATTGGATCATCAAACTTGGGATTGACAACTTGTTCATTTCATAAATTAGGTTGAGTTTTAAAATAAACCTATAACTTCCTCAGGTAGCCACTGCCCCTATAACACTTCTCACTTTCCAAACTTGAAAACTTAACTTTCCCTTATCAAATTAATTCATATGATATATCACTAGAAACTTTATCGAGTTTAAATAATGTTAGGCTAAAAAATCACTCAAAACTAAGGAGAAAAATAACCAAAAATGCCCTTAGAAGACAACCTACTGCAACTGTTAGTAACAGGGATAGTTCTCCTCTCATTTCCAACCTTGAAAACTTAACTTTCCCTAATCAAACTGACCCTTACGATATATTGTTAAAAACCTTATCGAGTGTAGATAACTTTACAATCTAGAATCACCCAAAACTATGGAGAAACATAACCAAAAATGTCATTAGAAGCCAACTTGCCAAACTACCGGGAAATAGGAGCAGTAGCAGGGGTGAACTTTAAATAGGTATAAATGAAAATCTGACCGTTGGATCATCGATAGGAAGCCACTGTTAGAAAATTCATCAAGTCTAGATATTCATAGAGTTAAAATATGCCATTGAACTCATTGGGATGTATCCTAAAAGATACTGAGAATCTGACTGCCACAGGGGAAGGTAGAACTTAGGTTAATTTGACATTTTTCATCAATTTAAATCAATTTAACTTCTTTAAAGAAAAATCTCATCCCTTTAAACCATTTTGATGATCCAAATGAAATTCTTATGTCCAAAGTTCAAATTTGAAAATTGTACCCAATACCTATTCGTAACAATATAACGATCGTTTGAAATTCTTTTGAGTTCATATTTTTCTATCAACCTCAATGCATGAATGTTGGGCCCTGGGAATCTCAGGAGGATTGGTTGGGCATTATCGGAGCATCGATCTAACCTTTGGGACTTCTCTAATATTTGGATAGTTCAGAGAGAGCTTGGAGGTAGGCTTCCGAACAGCTACTCTAGGCACGCGGTCGACCGTGCAAAATAAATGAATAGCTTATCTCGAGCGGCCACTCAAGGGGACAAATGGAGGAATAAGGAATTATGTTATATTTTGACGATATAAGGGTATCAGAACTACCAAAAACTAGTCCGGTCTATTTAATTTGGCATTCATATTTAATTTCGAATTTTAATTTTATGACTTGTTATGAAATGCTCATATTGCCATGAATGTCATGTTGTCTTTATAAATCCATTGTACTCAAAGATATATTATTCTTTTGTTCCTTTTGCTCCCTATCTTATTCCTTTTTATCATGGTCATGATTTTTACTAGGTCAATGGACTTATTCCTTATCTTTTATTTTAGGGTAATTACCCCCTTGTAAAATAGAAAAAAGGAAAAATACTCCCATGAGAAAAAAGAATAGGCATTACACCCCCTTGAACTTTCAAAAAATAGAAAATATACCCCCCTCCATCCAATTGTGATATACACGCGCATGACTAGTGATTGCTAAGCTTGAGAAGACTGTTTACCCCCATCTTAATTTAACACTTGGCAAATGCAATTAACCCCCTTGTGAAAATGGAAAAAGGCAAAATACCCCCTCTCCTCACAAGTTTTAAATATTAGAATGCTATAGGTTTTAGTGATTTTTAAATTATTAAAAATATGTGAATTAATGGAATTACTGAAAATTTATTAGAATTTTAGAGTATCAATATGTTAATTAATCAAATTTACCAACTTTTTAATATATTCAAAGGCATGGACTCATAAATTCATAATATTATCTTTTATAATTTTATTACTATTAATGGTAAATTATCCAACATAAAAAGTAAGAAAATTAATTTTATTAGTATACGTAAAAGATAATATTTTACTATAGGTAGGTTGTACTTCTTGAAATAATTCCTGAAATATTTAACTAGACATTTATTTTGAGCTATTTTTTTATAAGTATTGAAATATAATTTCCAATAGAAACTATTATCAAACTTTAAAAAATAAAAAATAGGTGTTTTTAATAAAAATATTTAATTATATAAAAAATTATACATACATTTTTTTTAATTTTTTAAACAAACAAAATTTTAAAGATCTTTATTATTTTTAAATTAGTATCTTTATTATTTTAGAAATTTATAACACTTTTCATTATTTTTATATAGTTTTTTTATTTATATTTGAATTTTTTTTACACTTATAAGATTGAGTTACTTCTTTTGAAATTTATTTCTTGCTAGATTTATTTTATAAATATTGAAATATATATTTTTCGTAGAAACTATCATCACGATTTATAAATAGAAAATCTGTTTTTAATTAAAATTTTTTAATTATTTAAAAATTTATTTACAGCATATTTTCATTTTTAAACAAATAAAATTTTGAAGATTTTTATCATTTTTTGATTAATATTCACACTTTTCATTATTTTATAGTGTTTTATTTATATTTGGAATTTTTTGATACTACAAGTAAAATGGCAAGATTGAGTACTTTTTTCAAAATTTAATTCTTGCTAGACTTATTTTATAAATATTGAAATATAATTTCTTGTCGAAAATATCATCATGCTTTAAAAATAAAATAATACTCTTTTACTAAAAATATTTAAGTATTAAAAATTAAATATTTTTATTTTTTTAAACAAATAAAAATATCGAGGGGTGAGGTTATTTTGCTATTTCCCCATTTCACATGCATAGGGCTAATTGCAATTTTTCTTAATATCATATTAAACTAGAAAGGGACAAAATGGACTTTTCATGCTGAGATTCACTATCCCAGTTGCACTTCAGGCACGTGTACGTCACGGTTGGACGGAGGGGGTTATATTGCCTATTTTTTGAAAGTTTAGGAGGGTGTAATGCCTATTTTTTTTTTCTCATGGGGGTATTTTGCATTTTTCCTATTTCACAGGGGGGTTAATTGCAATTTACCCTTTATTACATGTAGGAAATTGATCTTCAAAGTACTTCTGGTGAAGTTGACTTGATATTGTGAAATGTTAGCATTGTAAATTATGAGAATCTTGAACAAGTAATTTGGAATAGGTATGAGGTTTGGCTTGTATAATAGATAGTCCGGATCTTCATTTATTATTATTTTTTTTATGTGGATTACGAAATTATTGGAGTTGTTGGGTAGTAATTTGTATTATGAAGCGAATAATGTATAAGTTAAGTTAGAATTATGTTGAATGATTGTGTTCATATTGATTTTACAGTTCAAATTGATTATCCATATATGTGAGTAATGTCCCGGAACTAGGGGCAGATGCACTAAGACCCTGGGGCATTACATATACCCTACTTTAGTGGTGGAAAGTAACACAGTGTTTTGTTTCTGAAGAAGTTCTAAAGCATGCTTTTCTTGAGAGATGAAAGATCCACCACTCATTTGCTTAATTGAAGTCTCAAGAAGAAGGTGAGTTCTCCCATAAGACTCATTTAAGTTCCTGTTGCATACAATTGGCAAACTTTTGGCAAAATTCATTATTAGTGGCACAAAAAATAACATCATCAACATAAATTTGCACAATGATAAGATATCATCATGCATTTTGTGAAAAGTTTGGTGTCAAGAGTTCCCATTATGAAACCATTATTTATAATAAACCAACTCAATCTTTCGTACCAAGATCTGGGAGCCTATTTTAACTCATAAAGAGCTTTGGATAACTTATAAACATGATTAGAAACTTTTCATTTTCAAAATCGAAAGGTTGTTCAACAAATACTTCTTCTTTTAGAAACACATTTAGGAATGTGATCTTCAAATCCATTTGAAAAAGCATAAAGTTTTTGGATAATGCAAAGATTAATAAAATTCAAATGGATTCTAACTTTGCGATTGAAGCGAAAGTTTCATCATAGTCTATACCTTCTTGTTCGTTGTAGACTTTAGCTACCAGTTGAACCTTATTTCTAGTGACTTTATCGGTTTCATCCAATTTGTTACGGAAGTCCCATTTGGTTCAAATTACATAAGGTCTTTTAACTAATTTCCAAACGTCATTCCTTTCAAATTGTGGTAATTCTTCTTTCATAGCATTGACCCAAGATGGGCCTGTTAGTGCCTCCTTAACATTCTTAAGTTCCACGATGGATATGAATGCATGGTTGGATTCATTGTAACCTTGTCTAATCTTAGAGCTGCTAATGATTCCAGCTAGAGGATCTTTAATAATTTTGTTAAGTGAATGATTGGAGACGTGTTTAAATTTCCTGCCTTGGTTCTTGTTCATCCCCTGTTTCACTGCAATCAGGCTTAAGATCACTTTGATACTCGTTGGTTCCAATTCCATCCTGATTTTGAGGTGAAGGATTCACTTCTGAAACTAGAATGGCTTCATTGGGATCTGTATAAATATCACTTAAGGGATCATTGCCACTGTAAGGGTTAGTCATCAAAGTTGACATTCACAAATTCTTGAACCATTCTTGTATTATAAACACAATATGCATATTGTTGTATTGCAAACACAATATGCATTACCATGTATAGAGTATCTACAAATTTCTTCACCAGATTTGAGTCAAGCTTAGTCAAGTATAGAGATGTAGCATTTATAACTAAAGAATAAAAAACTAGAGATATTATGGTTTTACCATGTCATAGCTCATAAGCAGTTTTCTTTAAAATAAGACGAAGTAAAACACAATAGGTCACATAACAAGTAGTATTAATGGCCTCTCTCCAAACGGATTTGGAAAAATCATATTCATTTAGCATGGTTCTAGCAATTTGTTGCAGGACAGTTTTTTTCTTTCAATGACACCATTCTGCTATGGCTTTTGGAGGCTGAAAGATTATGGCTACAACCATTTTCATCAAAAAAGATTTCAAAAGTAGATTTATAAAATTCCATTCCATGGTCACTTTTGAATTTTCTCAATAAACCTTTTTTCATTTTGAATACGTTTAGTAAGTGGAATAAATGCATTTAAAGCATCACTTTTGTTTGCAAGAAAGAGTATCCATATAAAACGAGTATAATCATTAACTATCACAAAGGCATATTTCTTACCTTCAATAGACATGGTTTTCATGGGCCCAATTAGATCGAAGTGAAGAAGTTCCAGCACTTTGGAGATGGTGATGTCAGGTTTGGGCTTAAAGGATGATTTTACCTACTTACCTTTTTTGAATGCATCGCAAATTTTATCTTTCTGGAGTTCAATCTTTAGAGTTCCTTTGACAAGCTCCTCCTCTGAGACATGGGAGATTGCCTTCATGTTGACGTGTCCTAACTTCCTATGCCATTTCCCGCTTTCTTCTTTAGTGACTATGAGACACTTAACCATTTAGCAAGTCAAGTCATTCAACATGAAAGTAGATATTTCCATTTTTGGTAGCAGCAAAAACTAGTTCTCCATCTTTCGTAACATCACACTTAGTAAAGTGCAACTGAACTTTAAAACCCTCATCACAAATTTGGCTGATGCTAAAGAGGTTATGCTTAAGTTCTTCGACGAGCATCATATTGTCAATATAAGTTCCACCAATGATACTGATGGTACCTTTTCAATTATCCATTCCTTGGTATTGTCAGCATAAAAGGCACTTCCTCCACACTACTTATTTAAGATGATAAACATAGACACGTTTCCGGTCATATGTCTAGACCAACTGTTGTCCACATATCAAATATGGTTTTTGAAGTTTTCCCTCAATTGTACCTGGAAACAGAATTTTTATGGTTCCAGGTCACTAAGTTTTACCAGGTCTTATTAGATTAGTAGAAGCAATTTTTGGTACCCAGATATATTTGGTACCAATCAATTTTTTGTACTGACACCTCATATTTATATGACTAATTTTCCCGCAAGTGAAATAAGCTTTATGCTTATTTATGATGCTAAAATTAGATGATCTCTTATGCTTATGTTTGATGTTGGAATCAGATGACTTCATCACTAGTTTCTTAGAATGACAATTTTTAACATGCGGAGAAAACCAATTAAATATCTAGCATGACGACTAGACGATCTATTGACAATTTCTTTTTGTATGATCTTACTTCAATATTTTGTTTCTTAAAATCCTTATTTTCAACAAAAGAATCTTTCTTTATTATCTAATTTTCTTTTAGTTCTTTGATTTTTCTAGCCAAACTCAATTCTATTTCTAACTTTTTTGTAGAAACTCCATTAATGCAACACTCCAATTCTTTAACCTTTCCTTAAAGAGTCTTTTTCTTTTCTGTAAGTTCCCTAATAGTTTTTGCAAGGTTTTATTTCCTTCTCGAGTACATCTAATTTTTCTTGCAACTTTTTATTCTTCATTTCTAATTCTTCAAAATCCATGGTGTATATTTTAATAAACTTTTTATCCTCATAGTCATCAAACTAAAAAATAAACAACTCGAGGTTAAAGGAAGAATTAAAGGTGAATTTACCATGAAACAATTTTCTTCATTCTCGAACTTATCACATTCGGAGTCGTTACAAGTTAGCAGCATAGATAAATAAAGTTATGTCTTGGTCCGAGTGGGGATAGCATTTTTCTTCTACATGTCCATGGAGTTTTGAAAAATCCAAACATCTCAAAAATAAATAAAGAGACAGGAATTTCTCAAACGAACTGCACTCCTTCGTATACATCAGGAGTCTATTGATGAGAAGAGGCTGGAGAAAGCTTGAACCCAATTCCTACAGTAATGAATATGTGTGCAATTGAAATTCATGGGGAGTTATACATTTGTGTATTGATAAGACCATTCACTATTTCTTGAAGCTCAATCTCTCCCCCAGATAAACCATATATTCAAGAAGAACCATGAATCAGAATAGAAAAGCTTGCTCCACCCATGAGTAAGTATTTAATAGCAGCTTTTGATTTGCTTGTTTGCCCTTTTTAATTTGGAGGCAATCAAGTCTGATATGTTCGATTTCATGACATTTAGGGCACCAAATAATTTCATACCTTTGGGTTTCCTAGTTGAAAGAAGACTGATTCTATCGGTTCCTTCTATTTCTTTTTTGCAAGTTCGCCAATTGTTACATTCTTTGCAAAAGCATGGCCATTTCCTTAGGAATTTGATCATTATCTAAGTCATATTAGACTTATGTATCGGAATCTAAGTTAGAATTGAAGGCAATATTTTTTTTGGCCCTGGTTTCTAAACTTTCTTCCTTCTTGAGCGAGGTCAACTCATATGATGTTAGAGAACATGAGGTCACTTATGGTCATGATGCTCGGATTTCAAGTTTCTTGGATTGCAGTGACTTTTGGTGTCTATTTTCTTGGAAGGGACTAGAGTATTTTTCTTAGTAGCTCATCTTCACTCATTTTCCTTCCATGGAAACGCATGGCATGTACAATAGCTATGAAAAGAGTGTACATTTGATTTATGGTTTCATCTGACCTCATTAATATCTCATATTGATAAAAAAAAAAAAAAAAAAAAAGTAAGGTAATTCTTTCTTCTCTTCCTTGCTTGGTACCTCCATAAGTTGCCCGTAGCATATCCCGAACTTCCTTGGTCGTATCATAAGTACTAACTAGATTGTGTTAATCTATAGCAAGTGCACAAGCTAGAATATTTAAGGCTTTTGCATTGAATGAAATAGCCTTCTTGTCTTCAAGTGTTAATTCGTTGCACTCCTTAAGGACTTAAGTTCCATCTACCAATTTTGTTGGTATAATGCGACATATCCCATAGTTCATAATCAATAGATATTACATGTCCTTGAATGAGCTTCTTCCACAAATTATAGTTGGTTCCAGTGAACAATGGATGATGGTTATGGGAAGCTCTTTCTGCAATAGGATTAAAAATGAGAATGTAACTTTGATGCCACTTGTAAGTCTAAATTAGCCTAAGGGAATGCTAATTCAGGCTTTTTCAAAAGTTTTGGTGTAGTGGAACTTATAGAGATCTTTACTTATAAAAATTGTTTCAGTTTTTGAAACCAATTCACAAAAATAATCTAACTAGAACTTGTAAAACTAGTTTATATTTTAATCAGAACTAATCTATCAAAACAGTAAATGAAAATTAGACATAGCGATATATAGTGATTCAGTTTCCCTAATCCACTGCCTAACTTATGCTTGGGACTTTGAACCTATCAAATATTATTAAAATCAAAATCCAACAAAGTACAGTACAATGCAATTTGACAGGAAAAAAAGGAGAGTAGAAGTTTAAGAAAAGTTCCAAAGTAACTGCTTAACCAGTTCTCAGATGAGAATAATAAGAAAGTGATATGCGACTAGGTCAATGACTAGTCAACACCAAGCTAGCTTTTGGACATAACGAAACCAGCCACTCCTGGCAAAGCTTGAACAAGAGCAGCTTAATTAGGAACTATGAATTAAGCATACGCTATAAGTCACTTAGTGCTCCAAGTTCTAGATATAACTTCAACCTCGAGAACCTAACTACCACACTTAATTTCAGTACAAATGTGTTGTTTGCCTCTTATACACAAACGACACCTCAAGAAAAACAGCAAAATATATGAACATAACAACAGCCTCTTAGAAGAGAATAAAAGCTTATAACATATCGATCGAGTAATCAAAACATGTTGATTTTGAATGGTGCAGTCGTTAGTTTTTATAAGCATTACTAACATTTAAAATCGTGAGAATAGGATTGTTTGTTGAGGCAAAATTATAGAAGATTCTCATATGATTTGTATATTTTCAGCAGATAATGAGTTTGAATTCAGCTAACTAATGATTTGATTTATTCGCGCATCAGGTAATCCTAGTTGATTAAAACTCTTGTGGGTAATTCAAATCCCCTACAAGTAAGGAGATATTATCTCAAATATATTCCCAGATATATTAGGACTTCTTAAGCATAATGGATGCCAACAAATAAGGAGATATTTAATTTGAGATAATCAGCACATATATTCCCAAATATTTTAGAATTAAGCATGGTGGATTAGGATGTACAGATAAAATCCTAAACCTATATGTATAAGACCATGAATAAGATTTAAAACAAAATATAGCTAACTGGTTTCATGATCATATAAATGGTTAGAATTATCAAAACAAAGTATGAGGACTAATAAAATATACCCTTAGACTCTCAATGAGCTTCTATTCAATTAATAGGTTCAACTTCTTTTTCTCTTTACTTCCTCTTTGTATGATGCAATATTGAGTTAGGATATACATAGGCTAGCTCCTCCCTTATTTGCTAGGATTATGTAAACTCCTGTTGAACTATCTATGAATTAGTGTCTATTAATTATGTGATTCATGATTTGCCATTTGAATATTTTAAATTGGATTTAATATGTTATGAGCCTGATCACCTTGTTATCGACCTAGTGGTTGTTAATTTAAACTCTAGAGAAATTGTAATTACTAAACTTAAGATTAATTCTATTCAATTGGTTGTGAGACCGAGCGCTAATCAACTAATTAGAGAGCAATGTTGTAACGCCCCGAGTCCTGGTGCACTTCTACTCTAGTCTCCGAGACATTACTCACATTCATGGTACTAAATTAAATGTTAACATCAACATGATCGCAATTATACCATAACTAAAACCACAATTAAAAAATTTCATAGTAAATCATTTACATAAATGTCAAATTTCATCTTAATTTACAAGTCCAAAATTTTCGAAAATTACAACTTACATCCCAAAAGAAATAACTGGCTACAGTACATGCTAGAGACTTACAACATCTCTCTTACTAAAATATCAAAATCTCTCAATCAACAAAATACGAACACCAAAATTAGACGTATAGAAATATTCTAATCTAAGCTCTCAGGTCAATAGTGGCATTATTCCTCAAATTTATTCACCTACACATGGTAGAAAATTTAAATAAGTCGAGAGACTTAGTAAAAATCATAACGAAAAATCAAGGAATAAGACTCAAGAAATTAATAAGGGATGTCGAGTTAAACGTTGACAGTTATATCAAATGTGATAATTCAATCTGACACAAATATGAGCTCGGAAAAATCAAATCATATCATGAATGTCAAAATCAATTAAGCTGAACTAGTGTTTGGTGAATCTGTCACCCTTGTAACTCCACAATCATTCAATTACACCCTTATGCCTCCCGTCTCTCCCTCGAATGGCCATTCAGAGGAGAGCAATCTAAGTAAATAATTTAGGCACGGTCGACCGTGTGCCGAGAGTAGTTGTCCAGAAGCTTACCTCCAAGCCCCATTCCAAGCTACTGAAACGATAGAGAAGTCCTAGAGGTTAGGTCGATGCTCTGTTAATGCCCAATCGGTCCCCTCCCCCTGAGATTCCCAGGGCCCAACTATCAATCAATAAGGTTTTCATTTTTGGAGCATTCAAGAAATCATAAAACGATGTCGAGTTCGAATAATCAGGCTAAGAAAATTAGGGAATGAGAATAGGGGTATAAGAATTCTAATTGGATCATCATATCAGATTTGAGGAGTTTAGGGGATGATTTTTAAAGGTTGTTTTAAGGAAATTACCAAATAACTAAAGTTTTAAGCAATTCTGGTACAGCAGTAATTTTTCAAGCTATCTTAAAAAGACCATTTGATGAGTTAAATTTGGCAATTTAGTACTACAATGATCTAGACTCAACAAGCTTTTCAACGATGGTTTTATACTGAAAATCCAATGAGTAAAACTTTAGTTATAAATTTTTAAAATTGATACAAGAATCTGCCGAATCCCCGAATCAACTGGATATGTTTGAGTTTACAAAATATTTTGGGTTGATTCCTTCATGGATTTCAAAAATTCTTGATCCTATTATTATCTACCTTTAACAAGGTTTCTAACCTATATTTTTGGGTTTGATTTGGTGAACAAATGAGTAGTTTCCAATGAGTTGAAGTTAGGGAAAGTGTTAAGACAAGTTTCAGTGTATCCCCTGATACCTAAAAAAACTGACAAGTTCGAATCAAATGGTATTTTTGGAATTTTTCCTTCATGTATTCAAGTGATTATTGATTCTAATGATAACTACACTCAATAAGGTTTCAAATGGTATATTTTGTGAAATTTTTGGGCATGTGGATGTCTAGCTATGAATTTTTAAACTTGCCGAAGTAGCAGGTTTCGTTCAAATGCATTTTTCTACCATTTTCCTCTTTTTTTTTTTGGGTGATTCTTGGTTCTATCATCATCTAGACTCGAAGAGATTTCTAACGGTACCTTATATGATTTTTTTCGAGTAGTAAAGTGGTGTTTTCGATTTTTCAAAATAAGATGAGTATTCTGTCCCACCTACCCGAGAACAACCAAAGTGTTCCAACTTTATTTATTTTAAGAAATCACCTAACCTTTAAATCCAAGTGATGATCCACTACAATACTTATAACCCTAAGGTCAAGTTTATGGTTCTCTAAGTTCAAGTCAAGTTTGCTCCATCAACAAAATCAACAATCATATGAGAATAGCCAAATAACTCATGACAACAAGTCGTAACCAATTTAAGGCCAAAGCAATTATTCTCATAGCAAGAACATCAATCCATGAATCAAGAAAAAAATGGAACCATGATCTGAAAATTAAGAATAAGAGAGTGGAATGTTATGATTTTTACCTTTCTTTGTGGTCTAACTTGGGAGTTTCCAACTATCTACTTCAAACACACCACTAGAACCTATCATGGAAAAAAATCCCTTTAAGTCTTACTTAATTCAAGCAAATTATCTAAAAAAACATATCCAAATCTTATCTAATCTTGCTGATTTGAGGATATGAATGATTCCTAGCAATATCCCTTAGGTTTTTATGGAGAATTATGGAGTAAAAGTGAGAAAATTTCTTGTGTTTTTCTTCTTCTTCTTTTCGGTTTTGTGGGTAGAAAAAATGGCTGAATTTGATTGCTATTTTCTTCTTTCTTCCATTATGTATATACACTCTAATGTATGTATATGTATGTATTTATCTATAGTATAATACTTGGCATTTATTGAAAGGCATAATGGTGTTGGAAAATGAGCTAAGCCATGAGGTCAAGAAATGTTCTAGAGTTTTAATTCAACACATGGTCTTACCACTTATTTTTTATATAGTGAGTGTGTGGGTGTGTGTGTATTTCGGCTAACCATCTTTTTTCCCTTTTTTTTGGTCAAAAATTGAAATGGGCTTGGTTTGTAGGCTAAAAAAATAGCAATATTTTGGGCTCAATTCCTTAGGTCAATGGGCTTGATTTTAGGTTAAAATATCATATTTGGGCCACATTTGATTGAAATAATATTTTTGGTTGCTAAACTGAAATTGTAACACCCCGAAAATTTCCCTAATTAAAATTTTAACTCTTCATTTCTCAAACGATAAATTATTATACAATAAAAAAAAATCGTTTTATCATCCAAATAAATTCCTAACATTCGAAAAATATTTTCGTACCTGTTTATGTATTTTTGGGCCTAAAATGAGCTTATTTAAGTCCAAAAAAAGCCCAATCAAAATCTAAATATAGCCCAAATAATTTTGGCCCAATTCCAATTTTTCAAAAAAAAAAAAAAAAAAAAAGGATTATAAGAGCAGCCGGCCAGCTGCAACATTTGGCAAAGATTTTTGTCCAAAAATTCAAAAATTAATTATGACAAATATCCACTAATTGCAAATCAACTCCTTGGTGAAATTCTAATTGTCTAATGGCCCCCTTCTTCCTCTTTCAATTGAGAGAACATAATACCAATACTTCATCCAATATTAAGTTTCTCAATCATCTCTCCCTCTACACAAAGTTAACTACCAATTCTATATTTCTTTATCACCCAAAAGAAAAGGAAGAGTATTTACTTCTATAATTACCATCTATTTGCGAAAAAAAAAGGGGATATCTAGAGAGGAGTTACACTCAAGCACTTGTTGGTAAGTTTGAGATTTAAGTACAAAAAGAGAAATTATGAAGTGTAATATTATGATCCATATGCCTAATATGAATATATGGTATGATTTTAGGTGTTTGAACTCTAAGACTTGAATTTCATCTCCACTATTTCATCAAGAACTTAGGACTAAGATGAGTTTTGTGGTGTTTCCTTCTTTCTTCAGCTGATTTTATTGTCATTGGATGGCCATTTTGTTGTAAATATGATTATACATGATATATATGAGCTTTTGTATATGGTAAATGTTGATTTGTTGAAATTCTTGAGCTCATAATTCCTTGGTTGGAAATCGAAATGAACCTTGATCATTTTTAATGGCCATATTTTAGCCTGAACATGGATTTGGACCATGGATCATTGGAAAAATCATAACAAACTTAAAAAAATCGATTTATGGAATTTAAGAATTCAAACTTATAAAAATTTATAAAAA
>JACFYI010000114.1:177753-191063 GCA_014898755.1 Handroanthus guayacan
CCCCCGGTTGTGGTGTAAGATAGTTATGCAGTTCCGCTGTAAATCAATTCCAGGTCAATTGCATGGTTCTCTTTAACTCAATCACCTGGCATTCAGTATTACAAGCCCAAATATGCAGAGGGGTTTCTTCCCCATTTTTTCTCTCACTGTGAAGTTCGTGTGAACTCAAGTTAGTTCACTTTTGTCTGCCTCTTTCATGGAATAGTGATTAAGAACAGTTATGGTCTGCCCAGTGTATAAATGCAACTAAAACTCTAATTGTTTTACCAACATAAACCACCAATACAATAAGATTAGACAAGTTATCTAACTTGACTAAAACTTGGCACTTTCAAAAGTCTTAAAAATGAACCTAGTGGTTCAGTTGATGTTGCAAGTCTAACATCTGAAGCTACTCCACGATATAAAATATGTAATAAACCTGCAGAAAACTCAAACATAACCAAGATGCCAAACAATTGTGAAACAATTAACACACATATATAAAAGTAAAAGAAAAAAACGAAAATCCAAACACTTGAATTAAATAGGAAAGAAAGATACCACTATCTTAAAGATAAAGGACCTCGATTTCTCTACCATTTCCCAGGAAAAAATTTCCCTTTCCCTCACACCAGTCACTCATTTCTTTAAGCTTTTAACTAATTTCCACCGTCTTTTTCAATAATTCCTTCCTGCATTTCAAAAATCTTCATCAATCCAGTCTATGATGAAAAAGTCAATTTCTCGCAACCTACCAAACTTCGCAGTCCACCTGCCAAGGGCCAATTTGCATTTTAACATGTTATCTATGTACCATATTTGGAGTATTAATATGCGGTTCTCACATTATCATCATGGCAACCAAAGCCCAAAAAAAAAACACTCTTCCGCAAATCCAGTAGCAATTACAGAAAGTTACAATGAAAATCTCATCCAATATCATAAAAATGAGAAACAGAATTCCCAAGCAATCGCAGCATCAGAACAAAAACACTGATTCACAACGGAAATTAACGTAAAACATTAAAACAAGATAAACCAAACTATGAACAAATCAATTAAATTCATAGATAGACAACAATACCTTTGAACAAATTGGCGAATCTTAGGATGTTTAGGGCTGATTAGCTTCCGCTGAATTCTGAGAGCAAGTCCATAGGTTCGTTTCAGACCCAAAAAATACGCCGTTCCCAATGTGATCTCCCACAGCACCATTTTTATCACACCTCAAATCTCTTTCTATCTCACTCTCCTGGGATTCAACAGCAATACCAGAAGCAATTTTCTAAGCAGTTTTCGTTTCTCCCAAGTAAATTCAAGATTCCGCGAGAAATTTCCGTTCGAATGACTTTTTAGTTTGCCGTTGTAACTTGTTGGGGAGGTATGTCATAAGTGCTGCCGTCACCTTGAACTGCTCACAGCCTTCATCCGAGCCGTTGATTGACAAGCGGATGAGATGCTGGTGCAGCAATAACGCTCCTTCATCTGAATTTTATATTTGTACTTTTAAAATAAAGCTCAAGTTTAATATAAAAATTTATACGAAAGTCGGGCAGCGTTTATATTTGCACCAGTGTATATTGCATACTTGATGTGTGCATATAAATTAAGTAAAATATTATATGTATTAAGATATAATACGCATTATATGCATTGAAGGATTAGTATGATTAATATTTTTAATTTAATGCATACATAATTTAATTTAATATAAGAGAAATTAGGTTGTGGATAATTACCAGAACAAGTTGAGATTAAGGATATTTTATGAAAAAAATATGAAAACATATCACTAAAAATAACTACATTTTTCTCTCACACTTTTTATATATAATATAGATAATTTATGGAATTTTATAAAATATTATTTGGAAAATGTTTTTTTTGTTTTTTGTTAAGTAGAAAATTCAAATTTAAATTTACATCTAACATAAAATCTTGACCAACTTAATATAAACCTAGCATAAATATTACATTCCACATATTTCAAATTCATTAATTTTATTTTATTTTTACAACTTTCGAAAATGAAAGTTAATTTCTCCACAGTTAAAATATTCACTTAAATCAAAATTTCCACAACTAAAATGTTGGGTTCCATAACATTTTATGCAAGATCAATTAATTAGACTACTAGTTTACAAAATAAAAAATATTTATGCAACCTATGTTTTTTGACCTAAATATTTGATTGAATACCCTATATAAAATTTCTTTCATCTCTAATTTTACTCTTTCCATTCCTTTTACAGATAACGTCATGCATCAATGTACAAAAGGAAAGAATACGATCTATGTGTACATTAGAAATGATCGAGTATCAACGAATAGAGAACCATCTAAAAACAGGACATTTCATTATTGAAACTCGAGAAGCTTTTTGAGTCAGACATAAACACATTCACTGGACATGAATATAACCTTCGGCATCACAGAATTGTGGTCAATTTTACGCGTCACTTGTGTCTAAAGAAACTATAAAATCATTAAGCAGTGGAAGTGCTCTTGTGAAAAGTCATGACCAATCAATCATAACTAATTCAAAAATAACATGAATTGACAAATTATTCATGATTAGATGGCACACGATTAGCTAGTTTCTCCTCATTTTCTCTCATTTATTCATTATAATCAAAAGCACGAAACGCAGATTCTAAGAACTAAGAAAACTAGCCTATGAACAACATCCTAAATAGATAATTGCACAAAGAAATTATAAAATCGACAAAAGATTAAGTGCATTGTCGATTGAATGGGAGCCTCTTCTCTCAAGACATTGACTTTGTATTCAAGGTATTAAAATCGAACTGGCCCTATTCCAAATAATGTTTCATCATATCATATTTCATTCTATTAAATACATACCACGTGTATTAAATATTTTCTTATATTTGATAATCAATGCAATACACATTACGTGTATTTTTTAACATGAAATAGGTAATGAAATACAATTTAACATAGGGAATCCCATCCGTATTAAAATACCCTCTTCCCCAAACAACACCATAATCTCCTTGGCTTATGTATAGGCATAAGAAGCCCCTTGACTAGCAAAGAAAACTAAAGATCTGGAAATTAAAACTAAAAACAATAACTATAACTGAGTGCTATTTTGTTGATTAAAGCTCCTTGACTCTCGTTCTCTACGATGGTGTGATGATGAATAATGGTGTTTTTCTTCACCCTCATTTATACTTGCAAAACTGTACTTCGTATAGAAGACATTTTTAGCTCAATTGGGATGGGAAGTTGGATTGAAACACGAATTCTGAGACAAACTAGGTATGCACAACGGGCTTGGAGCGCAGCCCTGCTTGGGAGTTCGGGTTGCAGGTTTTCTTGGCTTTTGAGCTTTGTTGGGCCCATTCACTTCATAAAATTAGATTGGTATATATTTTTATTTGATCCAATAACCTAGTTACGTTGTCGGATTGGAGAGTTTGCGTCGGCCATGTATCAGCCAAGGCCTCTGGTGCACAATTGCTATTTTTCTTGATTGTTTATCACGTCTCATGTGGTATGATTGAATAGTCAGCCCATTCTTTAATTTTGAAAATTCAATTTTGCCCTTCTATTGAATTGTTTTTGTGATGGTGGATATAGTCAACTTAATTTCTATAATTCGTTTTGAGTAATGGAATGCTACTTATCGATCAATAATAATAATTGTAGTAGTAGTAATAATAAATGATGCAAAAACACAGCTATCATGGGAGTTTCTCCCGGGGCCGGGGGGGAGGGGTGGGGGAAGGAAAAAAACCATGCAACTGAAGAGAATTTTTCTTGTGTAAGCTTTCGTTCTCAATTGTATGGGCTCCTTGTTCCTTTATTTCTCTTTTCCCTTTTCTTCTCTTGTTTTATGTAGAAAGGCTTAATAGGAATTACACATTTTGTTCATCATTTTATCAATTAATATAAACGTTTGCTTTTCTCATTTACATCCTCATATAATCCTTAACACAATATTATTATTATAAATAAGATCTATCCCACATTTAATCATAAATTTTATCCATCACAGTTGATTTCATCTCAATGTATAATTATTGGCCATGCTTTGGGGGTGTGTTTTAGTTCTTGCTTGACTCCTATAGCATTCCTAGAAACACAAATGAAGACAAACAAAATGCATAGAGTGACATAATAGCTATATTAAAAACATAAAATAATGTAAATTTTTAATGCAGTAGACCATAAATTAGCAATTATTCAGTCTAAGACGACATAGGCAACATAATTTCCCTTTGGGCTTGTTTTAATTCTTTCCTGACTCATACAAAACTTATAAAACCACAAACGAAAAGCAAACAAAATATATGAGCAACACAATAGCAATGAAGATATAAAATAATGTAAATTTTTAATACAATTGACCCTAAACTATACGAATTAGTCAGTGTAAAACATAAGTAACTTGCTTTCGGACTTGTTTTTAGTTCTTTGCTTGAATTGTTCGACTCCTTAAGACACGAACAAAAAACAAACAAAATATACGAATAACATTATAGCAATAAAATTATAAAACAATGTAACTTCCTAATGCAATTAACCATAAAGTAGCAATCAAGCGAAGGCAGAATAACTTTACTTGGGGTTGGTTTTATATAGCTCTTGCTTGACTCTTACAAAACTCAAATTAAAAAAAAAAAAAAAAAAGTACACAAACACAACAAAAAATATTTTAAAATATGATATAAGTAATAAAAAAATTTGTGACAATGCATATATTGTTAATAATAATATGTCTTAAGTGATAATGATTTTAATTTTGTTATTAATAATATGTTTTAGGTGACAATAATTTTGTATTTTCACTATCTAACTAAATAGTGGCAAAAAAAATATTATTTTAAATGATCAATATACACAATTAGTAGCACGTGTATAATGACAATTTAATGACAACAAAAATTTTCATTACAATATATATACGTGTGTGTATTTGTGCGTGTATGTGTGTTACTAATTGCTCATAGTGATAATGTAAGATATTTTTGTCCCTATTAAATTTGTCAAGATCATTTTTCTATGACAAAATATAAATTTTTGTCAATTTCTATATAAAATTAGTGTTAATATATACATTGTCACGTCACTCAATTTTATGCAACTCACATTATATCATATGATAGTGAAACATTACATAATAACAATAAAAAAATAGTGGAAATTCTTAATGCAATTGACCATAAACAGCAATTATTCAATATAAATATAGGCAATATTATTCTTTTGGAGAGTTATTACACCTCCAGAATCTTTTGTTCGTCATCAAGCAAAATGAAGAAAGAGATGCATGACACAGGAGCAAGATGAGCAAAAACACTTTACCGGTGGATCATATTGCAACAAAATGGAAATTATTGGTCTAAAAAAGGGCATCTTTAAGTCTAGAAATTGGATTTTTATTCTCATGTTTAACTTTCATTGAAAAGCCTTAAAAATTAAAATAAATATGATATGTTTTGATAAGTGATTATAGTAAATATATTTTTGGATATTTATATTTTAAAAATAAAAAGTAAAAAATAAAAAAAAAGAATGAAAAGCTTCTTTTAAAAATTTTAAAATAATTGACCCCCATTGCAAGAACCAACCAATAACTCAAACTTGCTTTAATGTCTTCCATTGACATTGTTTATTAAAAAAGACTTCAACTTTAGCTTCAATCATATGCTAAAGAGGGGCCAAGTATGGGCTTCTTATTTACTCTGTCAATCAAGTCTTTTCTTTGAAAAAATCAAAAATAAAAATGGATAATTACTTAAAAACCCCACAGATTTGATCTACTTATAAAATTACCTCCTATTATGAATAATTGTAATAACACCTCTACTGTTTGCTTAGTTCATGAAAAATTTAACGACAGATATGCAATATTACATACAGACCCCTACATAAGTAGCTCTAACTTTTTATAATTTTTCAATTAGTATATATTAGATTTTCAAAAGCCTAATTGTAATATTTTATGAGTTTCGTTAAATTTTTTATTAGCTGAATTAATGAACACTAAACGTTATTATAACTTTTTAAACTAAGTGAGATATTTTTATAATTAAGTTATAGTACTTGAGAGGTGTTGGGGTAATTGTCCGAGGCTCAAATTGAAGAAGAAAAGAAAACAAAAGAAGAAAACAATACACTCTACTAGCAGTCCAGTCCACAAATGCCCTGAATCACAAACAACAAAAAGAAACAGCTGTTAGAAAAGGAAAGACCTCCCAACACTCCACTCTCTCTCTCCCTCTCTCTAGAAAATAAAACATGCAGCGGCAGTCACTTGGCTCCCCATCCTCAAAGCTTGTGATTAAAGATGAGAACCTTATTTCTGAAAACCAGAAGCAATTTCACTCTCAATCATCATCTTCTACCTCCACTGTTACTGGTTTCCTTCATAAAGATGAATGCAAGGAGGAACAAGAAGAGCTCAAGAAGCTCATGAGGCTCAAGCCCAAAACAACTATGTCCCAAAGCTACATTCATCTCATTCCAATGCTTACTCTCCTCTGCTTTCTCATCCTCTACCTCTCCTCCCACGATCCTTCTCAAAATGGTACCCTTTTCTCTTTTTAAATATAATATATGTAAATAGTATTATACAGCTAATTTTTCTTTAGTTTTTGAATTTCTTTTCTTCTGGGTTTTGTCCTTTTCGTGTGGGTTCAGATTTGGCTCAGTTCAATGGCCTCAAGACTTTTTCCAATCCTGCAGGTACCCACTTCCTTCCTTCTTTTCTACTTCTTGGTTTTCCCTTTTTTTAATATATTTTTTTAACTTTTACTTTTTGCAGATTCAGGAGACAATATTTCAGAAATGCAACGAATATCGGAGATTAAAAGAGGCGATATATTGGCAATACGGAGCTTAAAGAACTTAAAGCAGGATACCGCCGCCGGCACGGCCAAACGCCGGCGGCTCCACCGCAAAATCCCCCATTTTTAACCCACCTTCGTTTGCTCACTGTCTCTCTCTCACACGCATTTCTCACATTTTTTTTTTCTTATTTTTCAATTTTTTTTATTTTTATTCATCACTCCATCTGTATTTAATCCACCGGATTATTAGGATACTCTTGGATTTTTCCTTTTTGTTTTAATTAATCTTCCGTCGGTGGGAGCGGGCATCGCATCTCTCAAGTCAAGTGCACAACTTACTTTATTTTATTTACTTTATTTTTTTGTGAATTGATGGGAAATTTCAACTATTAGATATTTACACGTGTATTTTTGTGTTTATCTCTAATCCAGCTGTATTTTATTTAATAGTAATGCTACTTATAAAAGACAAAGAGAAATGAAATAATTACTCAATATGCTCACATTGGTTTATTATTGATTGGGAATCTATTTGGTTATTATAATTCAAGAGATTTGATGTCTAATTGTTAATTTATGTTATTAATTAATTACAACATATTTATTTTAGATAATTTGGTTCGAGAATAAATGATCTATCTTGTTACATATTTAATTACTTGTTTTGAAATTAATAAATGAAGTGATACTTTTAATCTCTTAATTAATCATATTTAACCGTATTAAATTTAATCTGAATTGTTGGGATTAGTACTTATATGATTATTGGGATGGGGGTGGGTGCTGGGGTGGCGTGGAGCTGGGCGGGGGTGGGGGTACTGAATTGAAAGTTGAAAACAGCTGGCATAGGACCGTTAATCGGGGGACCTCGTGGTGCGGTCGGAATTTGCCAGCTCGTTCTTTATTTTGATAGAAGATAGACAGAAAAAGTGGACATTAATGTTATGATGAATTACGATTTGCCCCCTCAACAATAAACATGATTGCATTTTGCGCCCGCCATTTATAGAAGTTTATATTTTTACTCTGTAACTTAGAGAATTTATTTCTCTAATTTTACCTATCTTTCAAGGTATTGAAGTTAAAACATGAAAAGATTTCTTTGGAACTTTGTAATATAAAGAAACTGACGAGAGAATTGAGATATTCCTCTAGCCAAGCGGGTTAACAATACAACAATTCTAGACCTGCAATCAAAGCAAAACGTTAGGGAACTTTGGGAGTGTTATAGCGTAACTCTCCGAAGGTCAAGCCGAACCAGGATCAAGTGTATAGAATATCAGGATGTTGAAAGTCAAATGTTTTAGAGAGTATAATGAGTGTTCACCTTGTAAAAGAGTAACTAACTTTGCTCAACTGATATGAGGTTGTGAGTCAATAGACATGTCCAAAGTGCCGGATATTTATTTTCAGTATTGATAAAATTTAAATCTATATTTGAATATCCAAATTGATATGCTTACTTTTATAGACCCAATGGGTCTTGGGTACAATAGGGTAAGACCCAATGGGTATTAATACTATAGGATAAACCCAATTAGTAGACCCTATGGGTCTTAATACCCATTGGGTAGGGTAGAGTATAGGGTCTCATTGTATGGGTATTTTAGGGTATGGATATGGGTAGGGTAAGACCCTACCCATTGACAGGCCGTGCCAGGGGTATAACCATTGATTGAATATGAAAGATTAGGTGCACTTAATGCATGCATCACCTCTTTTTCATGCTTTAGTTTTTTTTCTCATCGGTTGTCTCCCGTTATTCATTTGTTTCTTTTCCCAACCTAACTAGAGTGCCACGTAAATGTTGACTTGGACCTTATTGACAATCCTACATAAAAAATCAGTTGATGCAGAATGAAGTGTGAAGTAATATTGTTGAACTTTATACTCAATATTACTATATGAAATTAAATAATTAATACTTTTAACTTCAATTCAAATTATTTAATAATAGGTACATTTTCTAAAAACTAACGTAAGGGAATAGGTAGTAGTAGTAATAATAATAATAATAATAATAAAATCATGGAACTTAATGCATAAGTAACACAGAAGAAGTGTATACGGAGTCATATTCAATATTTCATGACATAGCAATTAATGGCCAATTTTATCTTTTTATTCACAAGAAATTAATTGCCTACTCGCATACTAAATCTTGATACTTTTTACATTGTCTTTTATTTTTTCTTTTAGAAAAAGTAATTCCGATTAGTGAAATCTCATGACTATTAATTATGTAACATTTAGTTATGATAAATAAACAATGAAATTTGCTTTCAAATATTTTTTATAGTAATCTTATATAGTTTAATGACGCAAGTTCTGTCGTTGATTTATTTTAGATTAACCTTTTAAATCATTACGTTCAAACAAAAATTTTGAACTTATAATACTTCACCTTTAAAGTTGTTCCAGTCTTTCAGATGCTTTGAAAAGAACTACTAAATTAAAAAATAAATTGTGTTCTTTTAGTTGAAGGGAGCAAACTGAATATTTTCATATTTGAAGGAAAAATAGAGCTCTTTGCAAAAATATCCCTCGTAACATGTTAATTATCGACTTTCCCTTTCTATTACTTTAACTAATAAATTACCCTCTATATTAAATAATTATTGCTCACTCCAACCAAAGCCTATACATAACATTACTGTACAGCAAAATATCAAATAAAACTACTATTCGATAGAATAAAACCCTACACGCACTTGGTGAAAATCGAACAATAATCTCATGATTTTAGACCTCCTCCAAGCTAATTAAGTTAGGGCTTATCGGCTATCTTACCCATTAACCAACACTATAATGAAAAATATACCGTTCCCATTTTAATATATTTATCTTCTCATTTTTTAATATTTGATCTTTTTACTTTTTTTCCCTTCTTTTCCCCTTTTTCTTTTGTTTATTCCTTCTTTTCTTCTTCCCGTAATCTTCTTCTTTCATACATAATATATGATATCATGCATAAAAAATGATTATTCATAAAAATATATGTGTATTCTATTATGTTTATACATGGAATTGTAATGAAAAATAATTTTTTATATCTTCTTTATGTTTGGACCATCGAATTTCAAAATAGAATTAGACATCCCACCAGTGAATTTTTGTGAAAAACGGTAGAGGAATATATTACCCTATGTACAATTAAGGGACCCAACTCTAATTGACCCTTGGCATTGTTATGCAACTACAACTGTTGACTCGTGCAAAAATTGTATGTTCCTAGATATAATTGCATGGAGGTGGGTTCTTTGGCATCCACCTGCAGAGCGTTTTAAATGGCACTTTGGATGAAAGTCCCCCAAATCTTTTTACTGTTCAAGTTTACCCATTGCTGTCAATTTAGTAACCAAAGTCTTCGATCTCTTCTTCTTTTTTCCTTCTCTATCTCTTTTTTTTTTTTTTTTTGGTGGGGGAGGGGCAAATTGTTATATTCGATCAGTACATCAACATCAAGACTTTCATACCTCCAAAGATCAAGTTACCAAGTGATAGTAAAAACCTAAATGCCACCAGTGAAAATCGAACTTATAACCTCTTCAAAATCAAGTGATTATAAGACCTTCACCTTACCATTAGAATAAGGCCTCATTAAATTAGGTAAGATTGATTATTTCATATTCTTTATAATCACCTTTTAAAATAAAGTTTATTCTTTTAATTTTTTTTAATTAGAATGAAAATTTGATGTCGATGATTACCAATTACTATTTCTGAAAATTGATAATACAAAAACGTACGAAAAATACAATAAAAAAAGTATAACATTGGTGACAAAAAAATAAGTGATAATGTGAAAATTGTGGCTAATAACATGTTAAGTAATAATGACTTTCATTTTGTTACTAATGATATTTTTTAAATGACTGTTATAAGTGACGCAGACATACCGACAAACAAATTTTTGTTACAGTTTGGCTCATAATTTTCCAACGTTACTAAGTTATAGAGCTATGCATGTGTTACTAATTATTAATAGTGATAATAAATTAAACATAATTTTTGTCAATATTAAGTTTATTAAAATCATTTTTGTTACAAAATAAAATTTTTGCCACGTATTACAAGTTTCATGTTATCAGTTAATACATAAATATAATGGTCACTAATTTTCTTTTATTCTATAATTAAATAATTATTCTTCAAATCTCATTGAATATTTTGCAGGGTGATGATTTTTGCACACCATACTTAGTTACCTCCTACACTCCATATCTATATTCTTTTATATTATGTTATTTAATTGCCCTAATTTACTTTATGTTATATTATTTAACTTTTCATGGACAAAAGCAACTATTTTTTTTCATTTACAATACTTTTCGGTTTTCAAATTTGCAAGGAGTTTTGAATATTTTTCCCATTTATATGTTACTGTTTTTTTAAATAAACACATATTAAAATAATTCTTTTTAGTAATTTTCTTGAAGCTTATAATCCTTCCTAATTAAATTAAGTCACTTGAAATTTTTTTGAATGACATATATGAATCAAAATGGGAATCACTTCAAAAAGGCATTAAGTTCTAAATAAATCAAATTGAAATTTAAAAACCAACCAATAATGTTATATGTGAAAATTCCGTTTCAAATAAATTGATTAGATTGAGTTATTATTGACATTTTTAAAAAACCTTTTTGTTAGTTCAGCTAATTGCCGTAGCAAGAAAAAATATCAAAAAGTAAAATATATAGTTACAAATTAGATAATGAAGTTATAATCATATTTTCCATTTACCGCTTTTATATTTTGTTTCAAGAGTAGTATTGTAAATATAATAAACGTGTTGGAAAAATGAAAAAAGCATACTCTGTTTTTAAAAATATTGAAACTTGTAGCCTAAATTAATACATAAATACAATTGAGTTATTTGTCATTGCAAAATGTGAGACATGAAGTGGAGAAGGTAAAGATTGAAGTGTGAAAATCAACACCCTATTTTGTATGACCTAATAAAGTTAGATTGATTATTTTGCCACCAAAGGAGTTACTAATTGGGTAAAATAACATCGACCGTGATTCACATGCTATAAAAGGTACATCTTCATCACTAACTTTTTGAAATATTGCAAGAAACTTTCTCCAAGATGCTTCATGTCTTTGATGCAAGAAACTTTCTCCAAGATGCTTCATGTTTTTTACTATTAAAGAATTACCTAGCTACACATGAATCCCTAATAGTTTGAAAAGGTATAATTAAAACGCTGCAAACTCTCTGAAAATCTAGCAAATTAGTTGGGCATGACTCGAGCTAACCTGCCCTCCAACCCAATGAGGAAATGTCGTCGAACAATATCACGTGGCATCATCTTAAAAATATCATCCGCACACAATCTACAAACAACTCTATAAACAACACCAACCAAAAACTCTAGTAAATTTTATCATTTTAATCACATCTCAGCTATTTTACTACCCCTTCAACCTTATGTCCGACATCGTACAACTTAATTACCTTACAATCTTAATTATTAGCCATTAGCTAGAAATGTTATAAGTAGAGCTCTTTTTAATCTAACATGTGTTATTGTTATAATTTCTCGAACAACAAAAGATGTTTACATAATTAGACAAAATCTCATGGAATCTTGAGATAATTATTCCTTTTAGGAAAAAAAATGAAAATAAATGGAAAATCGGAGCTGAAAAATGGGGACCGATGGCAATAAAGCCATACTCACGAAGTGGACCAGTAGTAACCATTAAAAGAGAAGCAAGTACTCAAGTGAGTGGTTGACGGCCATGGCCACATTTTCTTCAGTCTTAACTTTTGGTCTACTTTTCCAAGTAAAATTATTCTCCTCAGCACACAGATTTTCTTTCTTTCTCGCATTTATAAAGTTGCTCGATTCTGCTTCTCGATGCACAATTTGCAATTTATTACACTTAGGCCATGCTTATTTTCACAATTAAGGCTAATTTGGTAATTTAAACCCTCCTAAACCTTTGTTTACTGAGGCTATTTGTGAGACCGGTTTAATAAGCCTCCACGTGCGAGGGCTTTCTTTTATCTTTTACATTTTAAATCAACTTTTTATCAAATCAATAAAGTAAATACATTTCAAAATAGGATAAATAAATCAATTTACACCTCCAAAAACAATAATTCATCATTTCTACCATTCCAATTTTAAACCAACAAAGAATACGGGAAAAATCCACGACCAGAACCTCATTATTCCAACTCTTCAAGTATACATAGAATTAAAAAGAATACAACGTCCAAATCATTAATTTGTTCTTCAAATAATTCTTTAACTTGATCTATTCTAATATTGAGATTAAATATTTACCTTTTGATTTAATTTAGAATATTTTTTGATAAAATTCGAAGCACTATTGTGACAATGTTGTAATCGAATCCACCTTACTATTTGATTGAACAAAAATAAAAAAATAAAAAATCAGTGAAAAATTAATTATTTTAAACCTGATTTTCTAAAGATCAAATAATACAAGTTAGCGAGAAAAATCAAAATCATGTGGTTTTTTTTTTTT
>JACFYI010000114.1:205348-236459 GCA_014898755.1 Handroanthus guayacan
ACGGGCGAAACATGTGGGTTTGGCCGAAGGATTGTGGCAGCGGAAGCATGCGGATACTTGTGGAGTTGTAGTGCATGGCTGCCAAGCAACGCACGCGTAGGCTTGGTGCTACGCACACGTTGCCCATCCGGTGCCGGGCGTGCACGGCTGTGTGCTACACGCACGCTCAAGGCAATGGGTGTTGACGGATGACGGGAGCGTGCGGCTGTGTGCTGGGCACATGACGGGCATCAAAACACGGATAAGGACGGAATCCAAGAATCAAGAAAATAATTAGGCACGATGAGCGCGGCATCGTGCAAAAAGAACGTCAAGATGTGCTAAGGCAGTGCGCACAATGGGTGGCAGTCCAGCGCACGCACAATGGGGGACGGGCACCTGGTGCACGTCGAGCGAATTAAGGCAAAATAGCTGTAGCGTGGGATGGAAGCTGGACCTAATCTAAGCTAGAACGTGGAAAACTCCAAACAAACAAGAACTCTAGTGGAGGCGGACAAGTTAGTTTAGGAGTCCTAGCTTTGGTAGGATTCGATGTTTTCTTGTAATTGTGGGCTTTGTCCAAGTTAAACCTAGATGGGCTAGGGTTTGTTATTGATGCCTATAAAAGGCCAAGGACCTCACAACTCAAAACATGTGTAGGACATACAGTTTTCATAGAGGGAAAACTTGAGTGTTGTGTGAAAGCCTTGGTCCCTTGTACTTTGAAATTAAGGAATAAAAGAACAAGATTGGGAGTGGTCCAGTAAATTCACTGTGCTTAATTACATATTGTGCGTGCGTGCCTTATTTGCGTGCAAACTTCTCTCAAACTTTCAAAAACACAAAGTACCCGTCGGGCGGGTTGAGTAGGCTGAATAGTCGTTGCGGCAATTAGGCCGCACAGCGAGTGAGTTTTAGGCCAAAAATTTGACTAAGTATAAACCCCCTGTGACAGTTGTTGATGTGAGTAAATAATTTTTGTTTTTTTAAATTGATAGATCAAATAAAAAAAGACAAATAAACCTTAATAAATAGAGAAATAAACAAAAAAAAAAAATAAACAAGTAAATTAAAATTAATAATAATAATAATAATAATAATAACCAAAATAAATAGATAAATAAACAAATAAATAAAACAAAATAAACAAGTAAATTAAAAAATAAAAAAATTAAGAAATAAATAAGAATAATAAAATTCAGATTTAAAAATAAATTATTTTCAGAGGACAATAATATAATTTCTTTCTCTACATTCCATATATTCCAAATTTGTTGATTCAATCTCACCCCCTAATGTGAGATTAATAATAAAAGTTAATAGATGCTACAACGCGGGCTTTGCACATTCACTTAGTTGGCCCACTTCTTTAATCTCTCCTATCAAACAATGGATTGTGATATTTCACATACTACAATCCAACCTAATATGTGCTATCAAACACACCCCAAATAAATAACATTCGAAATAAAAAAGGTGCTATTTAGTAGAATAAAACACTCCACACGGATTCTGGAGAATCGAATTCATGACCATGAAGCATAAAATCTCTTCCTAATCAATTAGGTTATGGTTTATCGGAATATTAAATAAATATTTAATATATAAATATACAACTATACATCTTTTATCTTTTTGCCCCTATTTTGTATGTTTTCATGCATACTTTCTAAAATGCTCTTAATCTTAAGTTACTCCAATAACTACTCATAATCCATTAATTTTCAATTTATATCAGATTATCTTTTATAAATTGTGAGCCTCTATTTGATATATTTTTATGCGTACTGCGTAAAACAATCTTAATCTTAACTTACTACAATAACTACCCACAATCAACTAATTTTCTATTTGTATTGGACTATCTATACTATATTCAAAGTGTGAGATTCTTATATAGTTATTTTGAATGTATATTTTCATGTGTTATGCATAAAACATCACTTATTATTAACTTACTCTGATAAGTGCTAATTAACCACAAGCCAATAAAGAGTTATAACTCACTAATTTGTTACTTTATATTAAATATATTAATTATATTGTCATTACTAAATACACATAAATCAATTAATTTTGTATCGTACTTTAATATATATGAAACATATATTAATTATGTTATGCACTCACATCATACGTGCACTTTAATAAAGTGTGAGCCCCTTAGTATGTTTTTATCTATACTTACTAAAATATTCTTAATCTTAACTTACTCTAATAATCACCGACAATATACTAAATTTCTATATTAGATTATATATAATTATATTTTCACGATGCAGAAAATGTCTTAACATAGGGATATTGCAATTTGCTTATTTTATAAATGTATAGAGTGTGCACTAGATGCTAGTTTACCTAATTTAGGTAGTGGTTGCAACTAATTATAAAAAAAATACTCATCTGATTACAAGCTACTAAAAGCTCTTTTTAAGTTTTAGAAAACTCTACTTTTGCCGTATGTTCTCTAAAATTAACTAACATTAATTTATAATCTCATGATTGCCTTTTGACTTCGTGTGAGTGTTGTAAACTATTCCTAATAAAAGCAGATAATTATAATTGCGAACTCCACACCATCACTTTCTATTGGTTTATAGTGAGCCATTTTATTATTTTCAAGCAACAAATACTTTTGACTATAATCTAATTTTTACAACTTGTAGCAAAAGAAGGTGATTATGTATTTGCATAATCTATTGCAAATACCATCTTAATATAAAGAGATAAATTAATAACTCGTGATTTTTTATTGGATTGTGGGTGATTATTAGGATGACTTAACATTAAGGATATATCAGGCACAATCTACCTAAAATGTTCACCTTGTATAACTTACTATTAAAATGTTCAATAATTAATAAGTCTAGAAGCGCATGTTAACAGTGTTGCCACGCGTGTTGCTTTTCCCTTCGTCTTTTCAAGCCGCTTTATAACGGCATCTCTGCACGTGGGTGGTTATACCTCTCGCTTGTCAGAATGTGCCTATTTGCAATATACTTTATCTTTTGGTGGTTCTCGCGGTCCATAGCACATAAATCGGGGGATGGTTTGGCCTTTGGTCTTGACTCTTCCATGGTTGACAAAACAACGCCGTCGGTTGCTTCGTCTCATTGCACTCCGTGCTCCTTGGGGTGTACTGATTGACACGTTTTATATTTTATTTTATTTTTTGTGTATTTATTATATAATGGTAAAAGTAAAATTATAGTTGAAAAATACAAAGAAAAAATTCAAGTTGAGACACAAATATCTCGTTTTCTTTAAAGAGATTTAAGTTCACTACGATAATTATTTCTCACTTGTCCAACAACAATGCTCTTGTCTTATCCTCTACAGGATACAATAATTCGATAACGTCATATAATTCAACAAACTTTAGACTAGATGTTAAGTACTTCAAAACTTCACCAAAAGAACGCTCTCCTTTAACTAGCAAATTCTCTCTATATTTGTATATGTTGTATACCGTTTGCAAGTGATTTGCAAAATGGAAATGATCCCTATATATAGGTGTAGAAAGATTCCCATGAAATAAATAAAAAGTAATGAGAATAAATATCATAAAAACAAACAGTAATCGAGTAATAATATAGGAGTTACATGAAGATATGAAATGATGAAATAATATTGACATTTTATGTTGTAATAAGTTAGCGTGCAATGGGTAGAGACTATAAAAATGAATTAAATAAAATGTAATTAGCATTTTATTCACTAACTTCTTCACGTTCTCATATTAAATTGAGGTAATAAGTTGGACAATGGAATGATAGAATTTTAATATTAAAATGCTTATACACTAACATTTCTCAACTCATTTTAATATTAAAATAAGTGTTTTCTCCTTATAAGTTTGGATTTGCTTTTGTAACAACGATTTTGTACTTTACTAGCAATGCTATCATAATAAATTAAAATAGGAAGAACTGATTTTTCAAATACATTATTTGAAATAATAAATACTAAGTGCACTTAATAGACATAGTACGAATGATATGTTTTTATAATATATATAAATTGGATTCCTTTTCTACTTTTTTGCACTCACATCGAATGCTTTTTGAATCCTAGTTGAAATTAAACTCTCCTCCTTTTGCAAAATGATTTTTTTATTTTATTTTAAATTTTAAAAATGGGACAATTGTAGGTATTAATCCTCCTGAAGAGCCACCGGCCACAATCCACGTGTCAAATATGAAAGGCTGCCGGCGGCCACACATTGCTGCGTCCACCTCATAACAAATCACTCTGTCATTTTCTCCTTATATTTCTCTCTTCAATTTTAATTCAAGAAAAAAGGTCAGAAGAAGAGAACCAAACCAAACTTTCTCTCTTTCTCCTCCGTCAATCTTTACATTTTCCCTTAATTCTCTTCATATCAATTTCTGTTCAGTTTTCTCCCCCAAAAATCTCCTGTGTTTTAAGTGTAATCATCTGAATTCTCTCCGTTTCAGCTGGGATCGCAGAGCTCGCTGCGAGATTCCCGCAACCCAAATTCTAGGGTTTTGTTTCTTCTTTGAAGTACTGGGTTTTGACAAACTATAGATAATACTCTGTTATCTGCGGTTGTATCTAGGGAATTTGGGCTTGGGATTTTTGATTTTACGGTTCGAGAAAGAAAGATATATTTTATTATTGTAGAAAGAGAGAAGAGATGAGTTTTCAAGATCTAGAATCTGGTCGTGGAATTGGGTCCCGAAGGGGGTACGTGAATGGGAATCCGGATCCCACACAGGCCGTGGCATCCGGTATATTCCAGATCAATACGGCGGTTTCCACATTTCAGCGTCTTGTTAACACCCTCGGTACCCCCAAGGACACGCCGGAGCTCCGTGAAAAGCTGTTAGTTTTTTGAATTGTCTCTGTTTGTTAATTGAGTTTTCATTTGTTGAAGCAGGAAGCTGACTTTTGTGGAATTTTGGTTGTAATGTAGCACCGCTTTACATTGAATTGACAGAGGTTTGTTAAATGAATTTGGAGCTAGTATATAGATTCTGAGATTGTGATCTGAGGGCTAATTGATATTGGATGCTAGCAGAATGAAGCAGATGATACTGCAATTCCTAATTTTAAGCGTCGGAAAAGTGGGTTCATTTGATAATGACCCAAAGAATTTAAGTTTTGATATGCGGATTAAATGTTATGTGAGATAACTAACAACAATGCTTAAACAACTTAAATGTGTACCTAGCTAAATAGTTGGAACTAATGGAACTTTGTAATCAATTAATGTTTTGAGATAAGCTTGAAGAGTAGGCTGAAACTTGAATTACTTAGGTAGTTCTGGGACATTTCATAGTGAGTGTAGGAATTCTTTGGTTTCTATATGGGCTTCTAATCTGACTATTGGATGATATTACAAAAATTTTCTTTCCTTTTTAAGTACTAGAAGCATCTAAGCTTATAATGGTTTTGAAGCATCGTTCTAGCAAAAAGAATTCATTTTGCTTAATATATATTTTTCCTATAATAAGGACAAACCATGAGTAAAACTTCATACTTGACCAAGTTCCTGCCCAAAGAATTGGGATTCGGTTCTTGACTGTTGAACATGCTTATCGGAGTTCATATTAGCAACTTTGTAGTCAGTTAGATTGATAAATCTATTCCGATTGCATCTTGTTCACTGTATAACCTACTAATGAAGTCACTTTCTAAGAAACTAAAAAAGGTCTTTTGCAAGATGACTTGCAAAAAATTAAGTTATAAACTTAGCTCTTATGGAAGTGATCCTCCAATAAGGTTCGTCTAGTCCTCTCAACTGCTGAAGGCTCCTAACAATGTCCTCACCGGAGGCCTCTGTATAGTTAAACTGCCTCTTCTGACTACTTATAGCAGCTCTTCGCATTGTGTATAAGGAGGATCTAAGATAAGCAAAGCTAGTAGTTCATGTCACTCGCTTCAATTCTCAAGTAAAAGCTTGCTTGGGTGGTCAATTTAGGAAGCAAGGTTAATGCTGGGGTCCCGAATGTGTCTTTATTGATAATCTAGGTCTGCGAGAGGCAGCTGTCATCTTATGAAAGTCTAAAATTTGAAAACCTAAGGATGAGCTTTAACACAGGTCAATTGGACCTGCCGAAGTACTGCCATACTAGTGGCTGCCAATTGCCAAACTTTTATACTGGGGAAAGGTATACTTTAGCGATTAGGAAGCCCCATGGATGCATTAACTCATTACTCTCCCATGGTACTGCAATGGTTGTTGGCATGGGTACCGCAAAAGATTTTGTTTGCATTACTTGTGAAGCAACCTATTCACCGGAATGCTCTATCCATGTAGAAAACGGTGAATAGAGCCAAAAATAATTGCCTGGATATGGAACTATTAGGTGGGGTTTTTGTTTGGATATTACTTTATTCTGTTACATAGAGTTCTTTTGTCAAGAAGAAAGTCAAGTGTATCAAGGAACTGGCGGTGGGCTGCTAATTAGGCAAGGGTAAACACATTTCGATTGGCCTCCTGAATGATTTGTTTTGGCTAACAGTAAAAGCTTACTTCCAGCAAGGAATTCCTTATGCAGCCTTTGTTTTTGTAAGCCCTGTGTGTGTACTTTCAGTTGTCGAGAACCTTGCTGTGATGCCAACTAGGGCCACTGTTACCCTCTGTAGAGCACCTTAAGCAGTTTCCTTTGCTGTCCTTTGTGTTTATCCACTGTGTCCAATTTACTGAGGCTATTTGTGGATGTTGGTGAGACTAAAGAAATCACATGATTTCTGTATGCAGTTGATGGTCATATTGTGATGTAATAGAAATTATTTGGGGTTCTTATGCTGGTTTTACTCAACTGCAGGCACAAAACTCGGCTACATATTGGACAGTTGGTGAAGGACACTTCAGCTAAACTTAAGCAAGCGAGTGAAACAGACCATCATGTCGAAGTCAGTGTAAGTTGCTTCCTTGCATAGCTGTTTATCTGGCAGTTGCATTTTCTCTTACTATCTTCTTCAATTTGTCATCTGTGAGATCGCCTGGAATGTCTTTGTTGCCAACCCCCCAACCCGTGTTAACTGATTATGTTTGGCATCTTCTTCTTGCAGCCAAGCAAGAAAATTACAGACGCCAAACTTGCAAAAGACTTTCAAGCAGTGCTAAAAGAGTTTCAGAAGGCTCAACGGCTTGCAGCTGAGAGGGAGACAGCTTATACTCCTTTTGTTCCCCAAGCAGTCCTTCCTTCTAGGTAATGTATTCTAGAGGGTTAAAATGCTATATAAAAGAGTTCAGTTCTGTGGGAACTTTTCCTCATTCTGGTTTTTAGAATTGTTAATGACTTTATAATAGATATCATTGTAGTTTGCAGAATGGGACAAATTGTTAGCATTTGCTATTGGTGGATCATTTACTTAAAAGTGACTATTTGTTATTTATTTATGTTGTTGAGGCTGTGTTTCAGCTGTGGCTTATCCTTCCGAAACTACTATTTCCTGCAGCTACTCACCTGGAGATGAAGATGCGATTGGTGATAAGAGTCAAGAACAGCGAGCTCTTCTTGTGGAATCTAGAAGGTATATCAATGCGGGGACTTTAACTTGTGATTAGTAAATGGCAAAATAATGCATAAAACTGTAAATTCTTCTGTTCATGACAGGCCGTAATAAATTTAGTTGTCTTTATTCAGTTAAAAATAGACTGCAGCATCAAAATTGAAATGAACATTTGCAGTACCATTTGGTGTCTATACTCTAGTACCTGTAAAACTTGTTTCATTCTGTAAGTTGTTAATATACATGCTTTATGGTAGTCCTTGCATGCATGACTACATCGACCATGCTTGTAATCTTGCAGGAGCATTTTGCAATTGGAAATTATGTAATATGAACCACTATGTTTTCTTATGTTATATTTAACAGCTGTTCACATATGTCCTTTTAAATTGGATTATTGGTGAAAGCTTATTGTTTGTAAATAGATTGGGATAAACATCAATGCACCTTCTGGGCTTAGCAGGGCCTCGGGTGTGAAATCAACTTCACTCAATAAATGAATAAATCTGGACATCAAACCTGGCTTAGCTTGGATGAATATCAGCTTATTTGTGCATTTTTGTTGTTCTAAGTATTTTGAGAAAGCATCAGTGTTTGTCAATTGATAGGTAGTGATTGGCTGATATTCATACTTAATTGTGTATTGTTGTGCTTTTTAGTACTTAGAGAAAGCATCAAAATTTGTCAATTGATAGGTAGTGCTTTCATAAAGAAATTGATATATGGAATTACCTTTCTTGTGTGTTGCCAGAAGTTGAATACCTAACTGTTAGGGTATTATAAAAACAGTTGGTGAAAAGCACTCCACACTTTCTACATACCCACTATCTGTGAAGCTACAAGATTACACCTGTGTCTCTTGCAGCACTTCTGTTTGCTTAAGTATTCAATTTCTTTTTGTTCTTTCATCTTTATACTTCTGTAAATTCTGTTGCATGTTAGAGATTGTCATCAGTGGAAATTTTGAAATTTAGATTGGTTGGTCGATGCCTCATGATATTCACACACAAGATTTGAGCAACAGACATATCCCTCATTTGTGGGAATCTTGTTATCTAAATAGCATTTTCACAAAAGAATTTGTCTGCTTATTTGTTAGTGCTTATGCTGTAGGCAGGAGGTTTTGCTGTTAGATAATGAGATTGCTTTCAATGAGGCAATCATAGAGGAGCGAGAGCAGGGAATACAAGAAATACAACAACAAATTGGCGAAGTGAACGAGATTTTCAAAGACCTTGCTGTATTGGTTCACGAGCAAGGAACAATGATTGGTAAATGATATGCATAGTATTAGATTTAGGTATCCTGGTTTAACAAACCTGACATGGAAGCTGTTCTCTCTACTCAGATGATATTGGCTCCCACATCGAGGGTGCTCATGCGGCAACTACTCAAGGAAAAACCCAACTCGTTAAAGCAGCTAAGACCCAGAGGTCAAATTCATCGCTGGTGAGTTGTACACAAACAAATTAATTTGTGGATCATGCTGACAAGTACATCGTGGGCTGTAATTGTCTATAATTATATCTATTTTTTTTCTCCTCTCCATTGTGTTTTTACAAATGATTCTGATAAAAATTGAATCATGTTTCCTGTGTGACCAGGTTTAGTTAAGTCTATAACTATATTTGCAAAATGTGGCATTAGTGCCAGTCAATTTTGTTGTCTCTTAGAGTCAATCATCTGATTCATTTGTCGATTCTACTTCTTAATGAGCAGTGTACTGTTGCATGACCTGGACTTACATTTTTGTGCTTCCCTTTTGCAGACTTGCTTGCTACTGGTGATTTTTGGCATTGTGCTTCTAATAGTGATTATCGTACTTGCTGCCTGACGAGGGATCTTCTGAAAATCAGGTGCTAGAATAGGAGTATCATTTGTTGATCTTCGTGGTTTAAGTTCTTTTGCAATATCTGCAAGGCACTGTGGCCGTCTGAAGTGTGTTGCTGCTCGAATCAAAGGCTACGTGAGAAAACTTTGTATGGTTGAATGGAGATTTCTTTGTGGTTGAAGGTTGGTCTATTGTTTTCATCCTGTAAATCCTGTCTCGTGGTTTCTTCTTGCGTTGCTTTTCTTCGACTTGATGAAGTGTGCATTGACTGTCTCTCTGTGAACAATGCACAGTTGCTGCTTTTATTGGTGTCTCTCTTTTTCCTTGTATTTTCTTAATGAAAAGTAAAAGTGTTGCATATTAAGGACCATGATCTCGTCTGAAGCGGCTGAAAGCCTTACTGAATACCAGGGAGGGTTTGCATATTGCTGGCTGTTCACATGCCGCAATTTTGTTACCATTTTATTCCTATTGCACTGCACCTGTAGAACATATTTTTTGATGTTCTAGGAGGCAAAATGATCATATTTGATGTTAGCAAGTAGCCAACAGTCGATGTTTCCGGGTTAGTCTGAATTGGAGCCGATTTGTCACCTGTTGCATGGCGGCTGGCAAGTTGGCTTGCTTGCCATATCGTCCTTGCTGAGTCAAGCTATAATATGATCATGCATGTAGGTGAATGATTAATGGGTTTTAAGAGGCTTCTAGTACGGTTCAAAGTTTTGATTTTGGATTCAGGGTCCCATTAAGCTCAACCTTTATTAGTTGCCAATGAACGAAAGAACGAAACCAGTTTGTACAAATATTTTCCCTCAACATCCCCTTGGGGAATTGAATGTTACATTTTTCCTTGCATTCTTATAATAACTATAAACTGCGGAGAAACCTAAGAGATGGCTCATTTTCCCAACTTGTGCTGAGGACAGATAGGGGCAAAAGTTGCTAAGATCAAACATCAAATTAGTTCCAGAACATTATCATTTTGCAGAAGGCCGACTAATTAGCATTCTCAAACTACCGAAGTGAAGTTAAATTCATTCTAGAAAATAGTGGGTGCAGAAAGGTTTATGAAATAATAATAAAAATCATTCGGAAGATGTCTGGTTACTGCTTTTTTATTTTGTTAGAGCCTTGGCTATTTGAATAACAAATGGATGTCAGTACAATTAGCACAGCGGCCACAATGGCGAACCCGAAGGTAACAGCAGATACAACAGTGGCATGTTCCTTGATCCCACATGGTATGTCCCATATAACAGGACTACCTTTGTCGCCTGAGATGTTGTTCGTGGCCATTAACAGACAGCTCCTGTTAAGTGCATTTTCTCCCGTGCTGCAGCATATTAATGAATCAGGTTGCCCAAACTCCACCCTTGAAAAGTCAACTCCTAAGGGCTGTAAACAAGATGAGACGAAAATGCGTGGAGAAGTAAGATTATATGAATTCAGAGACCATAAACTGGCTTTTTTTGGATGTCGAATGAGCAAGAGACGGAAAAAGGTGAAATCATAATGAAAGATAACACCATTTACGTCCCGAAATTGGCTATTCATTTTTTGTGTTTGATAAAGGGGTTGTGTAAGCCATATGTTCCTACCCATGGATTATCAAGTACCAGCTTATATCAGTGAAGCACAACAATGCAAAAACAGGTTTATGCTAATATTCAACTCCCTTCTTAAATCGCTTACCGGGTATCGTGCATGTAATGGAACCTCAACATTGACATCCAAATCATCTTCGTATCTTGACAACACCTTGGAAGCAATGCTTATATGTACTTCCACAACTGATCGGTTTGAGCGGAATGATGGTAGTTCCAAATTAGTGTCACCAAAGACAGCTGCAGCAGTGAACACTGCAACAAAATGAAACACCAAAACCTATAAACTTCATCCTTTTGGAGATGCACTTATAAAAATTGCTTTAAATTGTAATAGTAGTTTACCACCACGCTGGACGAGATGCTGCAGCTCAAAAGAATCAGCAAAGACTCCAGAGGGTAGTCTTTCAATGATTATGACTTCACAAGACTGTGCAGTCAGCTCGGATTTGAGTTCTGGCTGCAACTTAAATCTGATAGATGAAGATAATCGACGATGAGAACCTTCACCAATAATACGTCGTTCTAGCTCAGACAGTGCGGGCATAACATGGTTTTTATCGGTACTCACTTCAGACAAGTCAAGTGGGATTTCATTTGCTATGTAATTGTCAAATATTTGTTCTATCAAACTATCATATTTCTCGAAGTAAGTTTTTGCAATATATTTCTCCATATGGTCTGCCTGTTCCTGCAAACGCATAACGCAGTAATTAACAAAAGCTCAATTGAACACATTTCACAGACATAACACAAGAATATGAAGTTACGTTGGACTAAAATGGACGATACGGATGGAGAAGAAAGCTAATTAGAGGCTTAAAAGTCTCAATATTCACCTAAATGAAAAGAAATCTAAAGGGAACAATTTTAACAATGTAGCAAGAAACAAGATCAATATTTCACTCACATAACTAGAAGCATGAACGAAGGATCCGATGCCCATAAGAAGTATCACTACGAACTGTATCATAAATTTGATTTGCGCTTGAAAGAGCTGAACTCCCATTTGCACATCTGACCTGAAGCAGGGAAAAGGACAAGGAAGGGAATAGTATCAAGTAATGCGGCAAATTAGCTGCTAAACTACGGAAAACATGTCATGAATTCCCGGAATCGGATCACAACCCTACTCGATTCGAACAAAATAAAAAAAGGCCCAGTTGGTAAAATTATCGGAGATGCATTATTCACATCGAAATCAGAAATCAAGATAATGATTTCTTTAAGATTGAAATCATAACTCTATGGGAATCGATTCGTCTCATATTCTAATATCGTAGCATGATTTGAGTACAACTGTGCAAGAACAGAGAACAAAATCAAAGAATTCTTTGAATAAAGGTATTACAGGAAATCTCACCTGAGGAGGAGGATTTATCAACGGCTGGCTGTATATATTTTTGCGAAATTTGAAATTCAGACTAGCGTGGATAGGCCTATAAATGGCGACCCGTAAGAGTGCCACGTGACAGTGTTGATGTAATCAACGGTCCAGAATCAACCCCCAATAATACCCTAATTTCAAATCAAATAAGTTTATATATATTGAAATTGAAGTGAATTTGAGGAAGTCATGAGAGTGAATTAAGAGGAAAACAATGAGCGGAAGCTCGTCGGCGGCTGGAGTGGCGGCGTCTGCGTCGGCGTCGTCAACGGTGGACGACGAACATCATATACATCATGAATTGGCGTTGGCGGCGGACCTTAATTTAATCATTCAAGAACGCAAAGATCAGGCACTTCTTGGTCAGTTACTCCCACCTTATAATTTTTTTGCCTTAAAATTATTTTCACCAGTTTAGCGAGTTGCTGTCCAAATTTAGATACTTTCTTTTAAAGTAAATTAGATACTTAACCCGTACCCTTTTATGCGTTTTTGGTTTTTATTCATTCATCTGTATATGACTCCATATAAAATGATTTCTCCTGAAGTGTATAATTGTGATATCTTTTTAAATTTATATGGATCATTTAAAACTTAAATATGCTTAATTTTCTAGTTTTAAGAAAGTAAAGTCGCTAAGGAGATAATGCTGTTAGAGAACCTATTTGATATTTGAACAGAAAAAATACTTATATTACGAAGAATTATGAGAGAAGTACCAGCACATATTTCTAGTTTTTGTTTGCACAATCTATTTGCAACTGAGCAATATAGATATTGGAGGAGGTTCAAAATTCTCAAATATCGAAATTTAAAAAGATTCATCCTTCATCAAGGAGTGGATCAAGGAGTTCCAGAGTACGTCAACACATCCATAAAATGTGTTCAGAGCGTTGCAGGGCTCATCAAATCGTAAGGTTTCGATTCAAGAATACAGTATGAAAACCTCAAATTAGCGTCACTTAAGATTGAATTAATTTGAAAGATATCAAAGTGGTGAATTCCACCATGGAAGTCTCAAGCTTAGAAACAAGTCATTTTTTCTTGAAGATAAGAATAGTAGGATAAAAAACATAATGAAATTTAATAAATTCCAATTTTACTATTTTTCATGCCTTGCTATGTCACAAGATGATGTGAACAATTTAAAAAAAAAGAAAAAAAGGAAGTATCTTTCTGAAGTAGGCTAGACCTGTTAGACCAGGCTCAAAAAGGAATGCCCAACAAAATTAGTGGAAATTTTTTTATGAACTGATGATAAAGAACTGAAAAAAAAAAAAAAAGGAAGTATCTTTCTGAAGTAGGCTAGACCTGTTAGACCAGGCTCAAAAAGGAATGCCCAACAAAATTAGTGGAAATTTTTTATGAACTGATGATAAAGAACTGAAAGTTAAAAAACCATAGTAGAAGCAAATGATGCTACCATACTCCTCAAATAGCCAATATATATTCTCTTCTGTAGCCAAGATTGGTTCTGTCTCCTCTATTCTCTGCAGAATCTATAAGTTCTATTACAATTTATAACCTAAACCTGACACGGATGCTGATGAAGACACTAACATCAACTAGAGTTTCTGCTGAAAGGCAATCCTGGACAAGAAACTCAAAATCAAACTTTAAATTTTGTCACATTTAAAGTAATTGAAAGCTGATGAGTGGGCTAATACGTATGTTATGACTGCACTTTTAGAAACAGATTTACAAGAAATCACATATAATTAACTTGTATGACCCTTAATGAAGTGGGGTGGGAGATGATCAATGTAGTTGCTCAAGATAATTAATTTATTGTGTTAACATACCATTTTTTGGAATACCCTTGGCCTTACACTCATTTTACTTATTCTGTATTGTCACAAAGCTTAAAATTATAGTACTGATTGTCCAAGAGGTGGATGAATGGATTCACTTACATTTCTGCGATTAAGAGAACTACGAACTTGTGATGACTATTCTTCTTGTTGTTTTTATAAAAGAAAAGAAGGAAGAAGATGAACAACCGTAACATTAAATATGATGAAGTATGGGAAAAAGAAATAAAAACAAGTTACAGAGTACAGACTATCTTTTGCTTTAATACAAAATGGCATGGATGCAAAACATCAATTGTTGTAATAATTGGTTCAGAATACTTCAGTTCAACGTTTTGATGGTTTTCTTCTGAGTGAAGCATGGACCTTTTTTTTTCTCTAATTTTTATTATTGGAAAGTAAAGCATACAATTTCTGATATTGAAAACAAACCATTTTATTCATTAAATAGTCTGTAAGGAAAAGTATAGACTTTGCGATGTCTAATGAGCTGTGTGAATGTTTTGTTTCAACAAATTCGGCGCAATTACATTCATAAGTGGGCAAACTTGTGTTCTTTCTAGGAAAAAAAGAGTGGAATGCTCTACAGTGTGAAAGACTTTCTTTATTTTTGCAGTTCTGAAGTCTGATTTAATGGCCAAACTCAACAAAGAGGTTAAGTCCCTGGATGACGATAGCTGGATGTTTGATGGACCCCGATCTCGCATTCACCTGATTTCAGGACCTGGTAAATAGTTAAACTTATTTACTACGGAATTCTGTATATGCATGCAATGCGTACACTTAGAGTAAGTAATTATCGTTCCGGTGAGCATATCCTGAGAGAGAATTGAAAAGAAAGTGCTATTGCAATTTTGGTAACTGACTTTTTTTTTTCCCTCTCCCTTTTTTCCCAAAAATAGTAAATTGAAAAAATAAATTCTTTTATGCACCCGTTGCCATTTTGAAGAGAACAGGTATGGCTATGTTGGGAATCCTTTATAAGCTAATCTTAATATATCGATTTTATTGGCGAAGGTTAGTTTCTTTATGTTTTGGGTTAATCTCAATATTTAATGTTTTGAGGATTGTGGTGGAGCTGATTTGTAAATTTTCTCGACTGCCATCTATATTACACAGATAAATTTGAACGATGTTGGAACATAAATGCAGATAAGGATGTACAAATTTTAACAGGAATATGATATAAGCATATACATAGAAGAGTGGTAGGCTAGTTCAGAATAAATAAGAAAATACGCAATTCTGCACACTCATACACAGTTATAATGATATCAATCAATTCCGAACAAGATGAGACTGTTGGAGTGAGGACTATGGAAGGATTTGATTGGGAAACCTTCCTTATTGACTCTTCCATATTAATGTGATTTATCAAACCTGAATCCTAATGTTTTGTTCTTACCAATTTCATCCTATAAGTCTTTTTCATTAAAACTGTGGATTAGATTTTGCAGAACTGGAAACTATATCCTTTCATTCCCATCTTATATTTTACAAGACGACACTTTATTAATGGTTTTCAGTTCCAGCTCAAAAGGCTTCTTATTGTTGACTTAAGATAAAATTTTATCAATCCGACTATTAATAAGCCTTTATATAGATAGAGGCAACATCATGATCCGCTACGATCCATCAGGCTTAGATGGTGGTTTGTTCCTTTCACTTGAACTATTTGATTGAACATTAATGAAATAAGCGGTGTGTTATAGCATCCTCTAATAATGTTTATTGGGATTATATGTGGTTTTTAGTTTGTAACAATACCTGTTAGCCCATTTTGACCCTATTTGTGGGGATCATAATAAGAGGGGAGTCTCAGGAACATCTTTTTTGGTTCTTTTGGTGCTGAAGATCGATTGATTACGCTATCTCATGTTTGGATTATCTGTTGAGATCCATATCATTTAGCCTATATAAGTAGATGTCATCAGACAATTCAGTGATGTGCACGTATAAATATCTGATGCATCCACAGGAAAAGATGAGGCTGATTCACAAAATTAGATGTTACTCAGTGTATTCGACTCTTGTGCCATATTACAGATTTCACTAACGCCATTGTTATTGACTTGTGACAGGTGGTCTTCGACACAGGCATACTGAAATCTCAACTCGTCGTGACATTGCCCCTCGAAAATGATGTACATATCTGATCAACACTTTTTAACTATATCTGTTTTGATCACTTGGCAAGTGGGCTTTGGTTGAGTGTGGTTAAATTTCTTTTTCTGTTCATATGGTTTCACTTTTGACCATGCAGCAACCATGAGAAGTGTTGGCCTAGATTCAATGATTTAGCATGTACTGCATCTTAAGATTGGAAGAATTGTACAATTTGTGGGGGAAAGTGCCACTTCAGAAGGACTAAAATTAGATTAGCTGTGTACTTGCATTGTCAATTGAACCCATGCAACTGGTCCTCTGTGCAATCTTCAATAAATAACAACTGGTTTAGGCATTGTTATCCTGAAATTTATTCCATTCGGTTCATTACTTGAATAAATCTTGAAATGGTTTTATAACTAAGTCATTCTAGCACTAAAGTTGTCACACTAAAACGTGAAAACATGTATGATTATATGCCTGTAATGCATCACAAGGCTTCAACAATCACAATTAATAAACACATTTACTTGTTTAGGTGTGTTTGTAATTGATTCTAAAAAACACTTTTCTCATTATGAGTTGTTAGAAGCTATTTTGAGTGAAGCTTATAGAACAATATTTAAATTTTTACATTAAATTTTATAACTTATCTCACTCGATTTGCTTTTGAATAAAACCTCTAATGTGATGTTTATAATTAAATTGGAAAAGTACTTGATTGACTATGAACTGTTGAAATCTGTTTTTGAATGTTTGAAAACTCTGCTTCTACTGTAGATTTACTACAATAAATTAGTAATAATTTATAATTTCATAAGCAGCTTTGCAACTGCTTATGAAGTTCTGTAAGTTATTTTTAATAGAAGTAGATGATTATAACTTTAAATACCACAACTGCTCATTGGCTTATAGCAAATTATTTTACTTTTGATTATATTCTACCTTTTCTAGTTTTTTTAACAAAAATAGGCGATTATACAAACATTATAATTTGTCGGAAATACCATTTAAGTGCCATTAGGAAAATTGGAACAGACATTTCATAGAATTTATTGTACACAGACAAACACTTGCGGTAGCTATAACTAAAACTGCTTGCACAAAGAAACTCAGAACATTTCAATAGGGATTATGTGCTATATTGACTTTTTCCGAGGATGTTATACGCAAATTGCAATTAACACCAAAATAATGCCAAGTAATAATCTCATTTTGTAATGACCATTAAATTTATTAACATATAGATTAACCACATTTTGGACTTGAGTTCGAGAACTAATCCTTCGAAAATAGCTTGGTCGGGTAGATCTCGTGATAGGTTCTAAATAAACGAGAATGGTTTAAGTCGCCTAAGAACTAATCGAAAGCAAAGAAAATCATTAGAGGTTATTGGGATAGGCCCAACAAAGACTCTTTAACGCTTTGGTCACGGTCTATTCGATTTTGAAGAGCATGAAAAAATTGGGGAGCATTTTCTCGCAAAAAATTGATACTTGATTGTATTTGGCCAATCAGTATTTATAAATTTACTAGGCATTAGAGCCAGTATGGCTAACATAACATTTATCATTATAAAAACATTTCCTAGGTATTATCATGTCGATCTCTTATTGGGTTTAGTATTTTTATCAGGTTCGAGTCAAATCCTATAAGATCTTGAGTTAGAGTTGTATGTGAGCATTCGATAATCGGATTCAAATTCAAAATTCCTCACTTGATTCAGATCAGACTCATTTACCTCCCCAATCCAACCCACGTCCTTACGCGACATATCTTGATATAGGCTGGCCCAATCCAAAATATTGAGGCCCTCTACAAGTACTGAACGTCAAATGAGCACATTGATTCTTGGCATCATATTCTCATGGAACCTGTAAAGCATTTAGATCATCCTACCTTTAATATATACTCCCCTGGCGAAGCCAATCATCTTTTTAGCAGTCGAAACATTTATCCGTCCAGCCCAGCCCTCACGGTTCCGATTCTTGTCGAATAATAACTCCTATAATTGATTATCTGCAGGAAGCTATCGATGATCTAAAATGGTCCTTGGCAGATTTCTTCACAGCTTCTTGTCATTCCCAATTTGCTTGAATCCTTGTTGCCGAATCATATCCGGATGAAAAAGATAACATATCCAGAAAGAAAAAGATGCCATAAACGCAAAGGAAAATATGCCGTATCCAAGATGGGAGAACAGAAAAGGAAACAGGGATCATAGGATCGGGGAGTTTGAACCCGACGTGAATCGAACACGCAACCTTCTGATCTGGAGTCAGACGCGCTACCATTGCGCCACGGATCCCTTTGTTTTGGAAAATCGGTTATTATTATAAAATTAATAAGAAAAACAATTTCCAAAATGTTTCTCCCACAATTAGATATCATCCAAACATAATCTCAAACATCAACTGTGGTGTTACACCTGATGAGTGTGACTAAATTTTTTGGTTCAGAAAATTAGAGATGCTTATTTATTTTTAATAATGAAAAATTTATTATTATGTAGAATAACATGATCAAAAAAGAAATTTGAAGACACTAAAGTTGGAAAAAGGAAAAATATAATTGAAGAAAAGAATTAAATAAAAAAATAAATATTAAAAAAAAGAATTAAAGAAAAATATTTTGTTTTTATGTTTTATAACTACTTTGTCATTATTTTTTATAATAAGGTTATTTTTATACATTTAGCATAACGGACAAAAATAATTATATTTAGCCTTCTTTCTTTATATATAGTATAGATAATTTTTCCTCTAAAAGAGTTAATATAACCCACGCGCCCCCCGCCCCACACACACACACACACATCCAACCTCACTTTTCTAATTATCTATAGAAATTTTTTGTCACTATTTATCATAAAATAAATTCCCTAAATTTACGTATCATCTCATTTCCCACTTCCGCTTGTTGCATTATGAAGTTCTGCCATTAGTGGGGGAAAAAAAATGAAGAAAATGAAAAAAATGAAGATGTGTTTTAAGTCTGATCTTTAGCTTTGATCGATTCTTTGTTTCATCATAGTCATTTAGTCAACCATGAAAATAGCACACACAAGCATTTTACACCCACAAAGAGTCACATGAAACAAACAAGATTACTTGAATCTACACAGAGCTGACGGAGTATAAGTTTCCTTCATCAGAAAAAGCAGCAGCTACATAATCTGAAAGGCACCCTTCCTTCCCAATACGATATGACCACAATTCTAGTTAAAAATGTACGTATAATAATTAACAGCAATTTATGAACAACATGGTCTAGCTAGTTATGCCACTTTAGCATAAGAGGAACGCATGCATGCTCTTTTTCAGACGTTATCAATGACCACCCGACCTGGAGAAAACGAAACACTTTTGGCAGATTGCTCGGAAGCATCAGCAAGGCCTTGAAACATTCTCAATATCTCTGAAATATCGTCCAAGAAGTATTTGGCCTTGCTGGGCTTCTGTCCGACAGTGCAAGCAAAGACTTCAGCAACTGGGGAGAGAGAACCATTGTCCTTGGCGCTCATTATCACCTCAAACATATCCTCATCGGACCGGTCGTCTCCTATGCAAAGCACGAAATCGGGAAGAACTTCCTTCTGTCGCATCATTGCTAGAAGTCTTCGCGCTACAAGGCCTTTATTGACCCCCTAGTCAAGAAAAGAGACAACAAAGAATGTAAACAAGAGGAGCATTTATGAAAGGAATTATTGCCTCAACATCTCCTCAAGTCGGGCCTAATTATAACATCCCAGGTTCTATCTATCATTAACAGAGCTGATGGAAAACTTAACAAAGTATAACTTGGAAAATTACATTGACACTCCTAATGTAGGGGGTTTATTGTAATTTCTTAAAGCACAAGGGAGAATCATTGTAATTTACCATACCACAGTCATCGCTCCGTTAAGTTTCCCATTAGCTAAATAACGGCACGAGGTGTTGTTGTTACCATCATATTGTAGTTTTCAGGTAAAGCCTTTTCTTTAGCAAAGTTCGAGTCATAATTCAAATAAACAATGTATCTGGTAATAAATATGATTAACAAAATATGTAATATCCTTTGACCATTACATGACTTAGAAATTTGTTTTAATAAATATGCATGATGAATGAGAAACCAAATTGATTTCACATACACCAAATTCCAATTATACCCTGTTTTTGAAATTCAATAGACATTTAGAACTATACTATAAACCACACCAAAAAAAAAAGTTAAGAAACGTGACATATCGTGAACCATTCATACTTTATAATAGTATAAATTATACTGAGAACTAAAACGCCGCAGAATTCAGGTTGCACAATGCTCACTTGAAGACCAAGATTAGTCCAGTTAGGCATAGAGTAGAAATAAACTACCTTTTTGTAGCTCAAAATAATTGTTTTTCGAATAGAAAACATAGTTGAACCTAATAAGTTATAGTCTTCATTTCCTATAATTTCCTATAGGCAACTACATGCACCATTTGTGTCTAAACATAAAACAGAACATTCTTGAAATATGGATGATTCCTTAAACATCCCCTAAGGTATGGGTTAACTTCAAAAACACCCTTGTGCTGGAAAATTATAGTAACACCCCGATTGTTATGGAGGCTGTGCAATATTACAATTAGACCCCTTGAAAAGCTAATATAGATCCTGTTAACCTACTTTTTTAAGTTTTCAGGGGATGTAATGTTATACATTTTCAATCAAATGAACTAACGGCTAGGGTTGTTACTGTAATTTTCCAAAACCATAGGGGTGTTTTTGTTATTAGGCCAAACTCAAGGGGTGTCGAGGCAATCATCTCTTTAAAGCAAGATAAAGATGAAGATGATGAGCTAACCTGAGGCTTCACTTCAACAATGTTTTGGCCACTCTTGACTGAGACAGGTTCATTTGCCAGAACACTTTCCAGGTGATCATGAAGCTCCTTAGCCTGGCATGAGCCGAAATCTGGATCGGCAAGTTGGTAGTTCCAGACAAGTGCGCTTTCTTTGGTTTCTATGAAAGAACCATCAGTTGTTTCCGTATACAACTGCATTACAGGTTCTGCAATCTGTTTCCAGTAAAAATCTTGTGCAGCAACACAAGTTTCCCATTCTGCACTCTGCTGTGGCCTGAAAAATGGATTCATGAGAGCAGAATCGATAAATTAACAAAGGAACTTAATGACTAAACACTGTCTGAAAACCATAAAAATGCAGCAGAAACCATGGCTAAAGAGCTAGCAACAGCAAAAACAACAGATGATTTGTCTATGAGGCACGGAAATCTTCAGAACAATTTAACCATGACAAAATTGACAAGGAATATCCTTAAAAAGATAATGCCTGATACTCTTCGTATTATCCAACTTTAAGTGGGAATATGGGATATGCATAACAGCTATGGTACTTGATATTTGGATGTTGAATGGTAATTCAACTTTGCTATGCTGCACAATCTGCTGCTTTACGTTATTTATATGTTTCTTCTCCTCTAGAGTATTAAGGTTCAATTAGTGGGTATTACAATGTACTGACTGAAACAATTGGCTTGGGCACAGAAAATAAATGTGCTCATGATGGAGGCCCGGAAAGTAGGTTGAGTCAAACTTGAAATGAAGCACTTGGGTGGCAACGAAAGTTTAACTATTGAGTTTCTCCTTGTCATGCTTCTCAAAAACATCTAATATTTGGGCATGGAGGTCCCACGCACCATCCTACACAGTCAGGTCAGTTAACTACTTATTATGTTCCATTGTTGCCATTGTATCAGTCCGAACAATTTGTTATTATTTTACTCGTCTCTCTTTTTCATATCTAAAAGAGCATACACCAGCAGTTTTAACCTTGAGGCGATAATCCAATGACAACCAAATGTAAGAATATTTACCTCATAAAATATCCATGCTCTGCTCCAATGGCCAGGTTTTCACAGGGAGCAAACCATCGTGTTAAGATCTCCTTATTCTTCCCACTTACAACGAAAACGACATTTCTTGGGTCCCTGCACAGTTTATTTAAGATTCCAATAGCCTCAGCATTTGGAGTCATATCAGCAGCGCTCTGCGATGTCATCGTGCCATCATAATCCAAAAGAATTGCACGGTTTTTTGTCCTTTTATATGCAGACACAATATGTTCACCTGAAAGCTTCCTGAAACTTGGATCCAAAGCAATAACACGAAATCCTAAACCAAAACCGATACTCCAACACCTCCTCCTCACGTGTTCCCTACATGCTCTTTCAAGATCGAGCAAAAAGCTGTGGGCCCAATAGGCAACATCATGGCTACTTACATACTTGTAGTGCTTATCGTGTCGCATTTGTTTCTCTGGCTCAGGGACTATTAAAGCAGAATCCATAGCTTCAGCAACGGCATCAATGTTCCAAGGATTAACTCTAATGGCACCACTAAGAGACGGAGAGCACCCGATGAATTCAGAAACCACCAACATGCTCTTCTTTGGTGCTGATGGGTTCAAGTTCAATGTTTCATCGAGCTTATCAGTACCTTGTCTACAGATAATGTACTCATAGGGTATTAAATTCATCCCATCTCTCACTGCAGTGACAAGACAACACTCTGCAATTACATAATATGCAATACGCTCATAGAAGTGAAGTGCAGTATCAATCAAAACTACTGGTTTATATCCTGGTTGTCCAAAGGCCTCATTTATTCTTGCAACGGTGGCATAAGTTTCTGACTGGACCTCCTGTACATCTTTCCCTCGGCCTCTGGCAGGATTAGCAATCTGAACCAAAACAACTTTACCTCTTTTATCGGGATGGTGAGCGAGCAATTGTTCGAAGGCAAGAAGTTTCAAGCTTATTCCCTTGAAAATATCCATGTCATCAACTCCAAGCAAAACAGTTTTACCTTGAAATTTATCGCGTAATTGTGCCACCTTAGACTCTGTCTCAGGAAGATCCAGCACAGAGCGAAGTTGGCCCATATGAATCCCAACTGGAAGAATTTTAATGCTGACGGTCCGACCATAGTACTCAAGCCCTATATAACCACGTTTAGATTGATATGACACCCCAAGCATTCTACTACAACAAGAAAGGAAATGTCTTGCATAATCAAATGTATGGAAGCCAATAAGGTCAGAGTTCAAAAGGGCTCGTAAAAGTTCAACCCTTACAGGTAGAGTTCGATATATCTCTGATGACGGGAATGGACTATGGAGGAAAAACCCAAGCTTCACCCTGTTAAACCTCTTTCTCAGGAATGTTGGTAATACCATCAAGTGGTAATCATGAACCCACACATAGTCATCATCTGGATTGATCACTTCCATTACTTTATCTGCAAATATTTTATTCACGGAGACATACGCTTGCCATAGGGTACGGTCGAACCTTCCACCTAGATCAGGTGATAGAGGAAGCATATAGTGAAACAAAGGCCATAAGTGCTGTTTGCAAAAGCCATGATAGAATTTACTGAAGAGCTCTGGAGGGATGAAAGCAGGGACACATTTGAAGGTTTCGAGCAATGTTTGAGCTACATCTTCTTGTTCACTAACATTGATTTCTTCTTTCAGACAACCCACATATATTACCTCCACATCTTCTCCAAGTCCATCTTTCAGTTGTAAAAGAAGAGAGTCCTCATCCCAGCTAAAGTTCCACCCTTTCTCGCCATCAGATTCCCTCCTATGTGCACGAAGTGGAAGTTGATTTCCAACAATAATCATACGTTCTTGGGAGATAGACGATGGAGCATCAGAGCCACCATTACTTCTATTTTCATCATCTAGCTCGGATAACACCCCGGACACAGTAGCAATTCGAGAGAGCTTCTTCCCCCCACGGCTGAACGTAGGTGAACCACCAGATGTAAGGTCCAATAAGTTGGAATAAGATCTTGAAACCATTACGTATGAGAGTTCTGGCGAACCAGGAACTATGGTTGGAGGAAGAACAACCTGTCCTCTAGGTGATTGCTCAGAAAATTGAACTCTGCAAAATAAAGCCAGATAACAGAGAGTGAGGAGAGATCTATCAACAAAATACACACAAGAAATAACACCAATAAAAAAATTGATAATTATGAAATCTGATGAAACCTCCTTCCCAAAAAAACAATCATAGTTTCCACCTTAACAAGTGAACAAATTTGCTCTAACATACGTACTGCCAAATCAAATAAAAGAAAATGCTAACAGAAAAGCTCAAGATCATCAAATTTACATCCTGAACAATTGGGAAAGAATTTCACACCACATTAACCCACTAAGAAATATCTCTTAAGCTGAAGTTAAATATCAACTTTGAATATAACTGAAGCACAAACAGTAACAAAAAGGTATCACTGCAACCCAGTATGTCTTTGTTGAGACACTCATAAGCAGACAACATATGCTGAAAGACATACTCAACCCATCTTCAAGCAACAAAGACAGATTCTAAAATTTGAAGTTTCACAACTTGTCCCGTAAAGGGTACAAGGAGCAAGCTCATAATCGGCAGCCACAGTCGTGGAAAAATTGCGAGTACTATTGCAAGTAGTTGCAGAAAGTGGGTAATAAATGAAAAGAAAGTTAAAACAATACAAAAGCAACCCCACAAAGTGTTACTACAAATTAGTACGTAATAGCCAATTACAGAAATGAATAACGCTTACCTTTCAATAAAGTAGCCTTAAAATCATCAAAGATTCCCACTAAAAATATCCCAGATCAGATTCCCTCCCCTCTCTCAGCACTAATGCCATCAAGAAAAGATTTTTTATTTCTTTTTTTTTTCAATCCCTTTTCTCTATTTGTTCCTCGTAATGCTCATTCCCAGAAATCTTGAAATATCATAACAGGGCAAACTGGAAATATACTCTCTGTATATAAATCCAGATACTCTTTCTCTTTCTCTTCACCAAAAAGCATGAAGAAAGAGTTGATTATGGTGCTGTGAGTGCCTGTGAGGAAAGCAAGAAGGAAGCATAGTGAAACTGCAACTATTTTTGTCACTTAGTGTTGAACTATGGTTAAGGTTGGTGCCATCATTCATAACCCAACAAAAGTGAACCTACCAAACTCAAAATGGGGACTATTGCTTCAGTTAAAAAGTGCCAAAAGGGCGCGTTTCGTTCATTCGCTCATTAAGGGAATCTTGTTTGCATAATATCATATGATTATGTTTCATTGGGCCAATGGGATGATGAAAAGTGTGCGATCAGCTACATTAATGTACTTAAATAATTTTTATGCTCCTTGGTGGTGGTGCAAACTCTCTCCTTTGTCTTCCCATCAATAAAAAAAAAAAACTCTCTCCTTCGTCTGGTTATTTTGGAGGAAGATTTGAAAGCAAAAAGAAATTATAACAATAATAATTACACTTTATCATTTGAATTATGATTGTTTTTACACTTGTTAATCCTTCTTACCTCAATTAACTATATAAATTTTGTTAAAAGTTTCACGTTATCATATTTATCATATAACTTCATTTCTAATAAAATATTTATAAATATTTACTCAAAATTTGAAAGCCAAATATTGCTATACTAGAACCAGCAATTTTCATTTGTAATCGGTGTTTGAATTTTGAGGGAATATTACAAATATTTCATCAGAAATAAGGTTATATAACAATGTAGAACTTTTTAGAAAAGTTTGCGTAATCAATTAAATTGAAAATGTCTAGTGAGAGAAGTGTAAAAACAGGCATAGTTCAGGCATCATTGTGCAATATCCCAGAAATAAATTTGCAATTACTAAATACATTTTGTTAGATGTATTTTTTGACATTTAAATTTATTCTTGAGGTATTTCAATAGCCAATATGCCAAATTTGTTACTTTTGTTTTTCCTTTCTTTATGGTTAATCTCACGTTATTTGTATCTTGTTTGTTATTAAAAGAAATATATGAAATTTATTTCTTAAAAAATACAATAAATAATTTTTTTCATACTTTACATCATTAAAGCACAATTAATTTCATGATTTGACACCATTAATTACACTTATTTCACTTGAAGCGACACATAATATTATAATTAGCACCATTTAAAATAGAACCAAGAAAAAAATATTTATTTTTGAAAAAACAAGTGTTCCTAGCTTCTACCATACAAAAAAAAAAAAAAAAAGGGATAATCAATCAGTCGAAGTCCATCGAGATTTTCACTACACCATTTCATGGACATTATTTAAAGGAACAAGTTGGTAGAAAATGTCAACCTAATTTCCTTCCATCAATCATATTACCCACCTATCACTTTTATAATTTCCACTCCCAAATGAAAACCAATTTCAGACTATATTTAAAAAAAATAAAAAAATAAAAGAAAGAAAGAAAACTAATTTCAAACTTTACTTTCTATCCTCCTAAATTAACCAAAATACTCTCCGATAACGTTTTTCTCTTTTTTTATGAAAAAAATACCAAAATATCACTGTATAAATACCACCATTATAGATTAAAATTAAATCTCAGTTTATCATTATATTGCAATATTTAGCTCGCGTTGAAACACTAAAGATACAGGTAACTGAATGGTATTGTCTTGTGCAATAATTGTATTCTACGAGTAGATTGGTCTATGTCATCTAATCTTGAATTATTATGTATTATATCTCCAATATTATTGCATCACTGATGCGTCATATACAAGTATTTCATCGTTTCATGGATGCATTAGTATTTATATACTTCATTAATTTTATAGTAGTGTTTCATTTATGCATCAGAACATCACATATGTACAACTAGAGGTTATCGCACGTTGTTCCCACGCACAAAATCAATACAAAATCCTCCTAAGCAAAGAGCAAACTATATCAAGATTATCAAACAAAACTCAAATTTTAGTTTTTTATCTGTGTTCTTGGACTGGACATTGTGATATTGTATTAATTACATTAATCTATTTCTATTGCCGTATAAAGTGGGATCAAATTACAAATTTGAAAGCATGTTAGAACTCTATATACATTCAAAAAATTATACAACAATCATGAAATAATAAACAAAATAAGTAATGGCAAATTTTTATTAGAAAATCCAAGAGCGTATGGTCATTATATCCCTTTTTCAAGATAGTGAAAAAATATATATTTAGCATGTACATAAAATTGAAAGCTCTATATTACTATTTATTTATAATTCTAAAAGAGAGAAAAGAATATATCAAGGAACATAATTCTCAACTTGAAGATGAAGTCACTTGGCAATAATCAAAACAATAAAATTATTCAGAGAACAAATCACAACAATAAGAAGAAGAAAACCCTAAGATTAGAGACATAAAGCGACGACCCACTTTTTCAAAGATTTTTTAACTGGAGCATATGACACATGATTAGTACATACATGTGATTTCTCTACAAATTCCAAAACCTCATCGTCCCTTATACTGAAATATAGAGTTTGAAGAATCTCAAAGAACCTATCAGTAGAGCAGGATTTTGAAAAAAGGAGGAATTGCAGGAGTTTAAGATATAGACATATAGTACAGTTTGAGAGAAATGTGATAAGTTTGTGGAATGTGGGATTAAGGGGAGAGAGAAAGGGATATTCCTTTTTTTCTTTTTTTTTTTGAATAAAGAAAGAGAGAATTTGTTGAGAACTTGAATACTAATTTAATTTTGATTTGACTTAATTTTACCATACATAATAGTTACTAGCAATTGTGGCACACTTGATGCGTGTGACTAAATTTTTTTATTTACAAACTTAAAAAATATTTATTTATTTTTAATAGTAAAAATATTTCTTAATTATTGGATATTATTACTCGATTTTATTTTGTAAGTTAACATGATCGAAAGATAAATTCGAATATACTAAAGTTTGAAAGAAGAAAAGTATAATTGAAGAAAATGGTAAAATAAAAAACTAAATATTAAAATAAGAACTAAAAGAAAAATATTTTGTTTTTTATTTTTTATAACTACCTTATTATTATTTTTTGTAATAGGTTATTTTTGTACATTTATCATGATAGACAAAAAAAAATACCTTTGGCCCTCTTGCTTTATGTATAGTGTAAATGACCTTAAATTATGGGATAAATAGAAGAAAATATCAATTACAAAAATATATATAGAGGGTAAGAATGGAATTACAAAAGTTGGTATCCAAACCGTCACTTTAGACACAAAACAGGCTTTCTTTTTTTATAATAGTATAATAGTATCGATTAGTAGTATTACATGTGTGAATTTCTGAATACATTAATAAATTATTCATGCGTTGAAAGCATGCAACTCGTAAATTGCTACCACATAAGTAATGCAAAATTAGTACTTTTCTTATGCAATATTATTAGTATTATATTATTGCATTAGCGTAATAAATATGAACATCTAATGCTTGTCAAACAATTTTTTGGAGGAAAAAATTCAGTTTTAATACTATAAAATACCCCTAAGGCAAATGATATCATAGTTTTGATGCGTTATGCATTCAGTATCACAAAAATGCTAATATTAGTAAAAGAGATACTTCTATCAAATAATTCAATGAAAAAATACATGCTGCATGTGGCTATCAGTGGGTCTAACTGTTAGGATTTAATAACCAGAAGTAAAAAATAAAAATAAAAAAAATATTTAAGTGCATTAAAAAACAAAACCCCCCTGTTCTTGCTTTCTCCCCCAGTGAAATTCTAAATTCGAAATTTGATGAAGAAAGAACACATTTCTGGCCAATTTGTTCTTTTACCTCTGTTCTTCTTTCAAAAATCACAAACCTTCTTCTTAGTAGGATTAAAGCAAGACATAGTATCTTATTTGCTAATTTTAATTCTATTTCTAATTTAGATTCCAGTTCAAATTTCTTTTTATCTATCTATAACAAAAAATTGATAAAAAAATTATATTATTATTTGGTGTTTGAATATTATGCATCGAGTCACCTCTTTGAGTCTGTGTCTTTTACTTTCTGTCGTCGGGTTTGAATCAATTAGCCCATGTCTTGGCTAAACTTAGCATTGTGGAGTCCTCTAGGGGTACAGTCCTTCTTGAGGCTTTTTAACCTTGTGTTTTAAGGGGGTGTTTAATTGGGAATTTGTCTCAAATATCACAATTTGATCCTTTGAAGATTAGAAGACATTTAAATGCCAATTTCATGTTTGCTAGGAAGATTAATTCGCCAAATTCCATAATCTAATAACATCTAGTACAATATTTGATAGGAAACATTATATGTTATTGGTTGTAATTTTATAGAAATAACCTTCCTCAATTTACGTTCAATTTTTTCTCATGTAGGGCCATTAATTATTACATAATACAACTTCATTTGAAAGACGTTTCAATTATTGTCAATTACAAACTTAAACTAGTTTCTAACCTGAGCTTTGCTCAGAAATTAAATAAATAAAATATATTATACTTAAATAATAATTTAAATATTTTAGCAAGACATAATTTATGATAGAATTAAATTTAATAATATTTCTATTATTTCTATTGAAAACTGTCAACCTCATGTAAAAATGTTGACAACTTGACACAATTGATTCAAACTATATAAATTTGTTGGAATTATGTACAATTTCAAACCAAAAGATTTTATTTAATTCAAGTTATTTTCTATTCATTAAGCAATTTACTGACCAAATAAATTTATACAAATATTTTTCATAAAAGAAATCAATTATGCATGATTCTTTTGTATGTTGTCTTTCTTAAAACTCATAATATTCATATAGTATATGAATAAGCATCTAGCTAATATACCTGAAATTATTAAAAAAGTAGCTCACAATTATGGGAAATAATCATTTTACTTACTCAACTCAAATTCATATATTAAGAATAATCTTATGCAAATTATCATCGTTTAATAAACATAAAAATTAAACAAAAAATTATCCAAATAAAATATTATTTTATTTTATGAGAAATTAAAAAATTATAATATCGAGAGATAAATATTATGATAAATCCATCTACAAATCAAGTAAAATGTTTTTGGCATCTACTTTTCCTTATTTATAACCAGAACAAATATTTCCACAAGGGAATTCAATAATATGCTAGAATCATGTTATGATAAAAAGGAATTGTGCCGCACAAATGAAAATATTATTTTGAGGTAATATTATTATTTAAAATTCATCCCAAAATGCAATAGGATGTTTAATAGTCATTTGTTGTAATTTGACCCTTATTCATTCAAAAGTCGAGTTTAGTCACTCTTCTATTTTTTATGTTCATCTAACTTGTTTGCATAAATAACATGGAGTATTACGAAACATGTAAGGGGTTTATCTTATTTGTGAAGTATAGGAAAGATTATATGTTATTGGTTGTAATTTTATAGAAATACCCTTCCTCAATTTACATCCAATTTTTTCTCATGTAGGGCCATTAATTATTACATAATACAATTTCATTTGAAAGACGTTTCAATTATTGTCAATTACAAACTTAAATTAAGAAAATGTTCAAAAATTATTAATTAAAAAAAAAACAAAAAAAAAAAGAAAAAAGAAAAAACCTTCCTCCATTTACTGAGCAAGTATAACCTTAGGTGGAGCGTGGAGGAGAGAAAGAGCAAATGGGGGTTGGTTTTGCTCAGGGCTTTAAAGTAAATATGTGAGTGATTTTGAGGGTACATTAGTAAATTTATGGGCAATCTCCTCTGGCCTTGTTTGATATGGCAAATTAGCCAAGATTAGCCCCATCATCTTCCCCTATTTTGCATTTGATATGGTGGATTAAAGTGATGGGCCAGCTGGCACTAGCTTCGGGCCCGGCACTGTTCACGCATTATGAAAGATTGATAATCCCTAGGAAAGGGGTTAGATTGGGTTGTATTATTGGAGATTGGGATGTGCAATTATCATCAAGGCCAAAATTGAATCATCCAATTAATTAAGTAAAATTTTAATTTAATTTTTAAATATAAATGTCTTTTAATTTACTTTGTAAATATAACTTAAATAAATTTATAAATATTTATAAATTTAATTTAAATA
>JACFYI010000114.1:236559-250520 GCA_014898755.1 Handroanthus guayacan
ATGGCCTCATATGCAGATACATTCAGAAAAAAAATTAATAAATAATAATTTAATAACACAATAGTAATTACAAGGCCTAATCCAACACAAATTTGGATATCAAACATGGTATTAACATTTTGACCAATTTATGAATCCAATATAATCTTGCATATCAAATGCAATATTAAATTATACAATCTAACTCAATCTACACTAATTTTCTTTGGGCCAACAAACTCCTATTATTAATCGCAGGAATCAAACAAGACCTCTCACTTTGCAATAATCTTTTGGTGCTGCTGAGATTATAATCTGGCTTAATGTTAATGGCCCACCGGGCCTCAACTCTTATTCAGATCAGCCCGAAATTCTAATTTCCTCTATCAAACAAAACTCTAAGAAATGTAGGCCATTTTAATTGCGTCTAATTTGGGCTAATGCATCCTATCAAACACCCTTAAGGCCTTGTTTGATACCATACATTATTAGTAGTGGGTTGTTGGCCCAATTAAAAATAAGGTGAGATTGAGTGAGATGGTATTTTTCAATTTTCCATTTGATATGCAAGATTATGGAAGATTCATAATTTGATCTAATATTTAGTCATTTGTTTGATACTGAAGTTTGTGGTGGATTGGAGTTCGTAATTACTGTTATGCCCCTAATTTATAATTTTTTATTGATTATATTTTTCCTTTTCTTAGCACGAAGCAATGGCTTGCAATTTTTTTCGCAACGACATCGATTGCAATTCCCATTATGCCCTGTACGTGCATGACAGAAAAAGAACACAGCTGTCACCTGTTTATTGTGGTACTGAATTGTACCTGAAAGATGTAATTCCATGGCGTTCCATTGTTCTGCACCATGGCATTCAACATTACACTAAGATCGGTAAAAGCTATGCCGTACTTTGTGTCGCCCGTGACAATATCTAGTGTATTTTTCTACCTGAATTTATCGTGCACTTGGTATCGAACTATTTCAAAAAATAATTTGATTGTCATCTTGAAAGTATTGTTGCTTTGGTCTATGGTGAGTGATGGAAGATTGAATACTGCAATACAGACGATATGTACATATATATATAGATATATGTGTGTGAGTGTGTGTTTGTATAAACTTGTATTTTGAGGTAGAATTAATGTTGTTCTGCCAACCCACAGCTTTATTTGTAGTTGTGATGGGATGTAACTGTGGTGAGACATTAAATCCATGACTCCACATGCAAATCCTTCGCTATAAAATGGGTGTAGCTTAACATTCCCGCATGGTCATATACCAACTCGCTTATAAGCTTCCTATCTCAATTTCATTCAAGCAAGACAAAAAAAAAAAAAAAAAAAAAAGAAGAAGAAAGCCTCACAAACGATCACATGGCTCCAAGAAATTCTCGACCTCAATCAGAATTGCTATACACCCCGCCATGGTTAGCGGTGCACGATTGAGACTTCATTGAGTCACTAATGCGATTTGCAAGGTCGGAGGGTAGAACACTTCATCGGTTCGATGTTGTGGCTATCCGTTACCACATTAATAACATATTCGGCACTTCTTTTACTTATAAGGATGCAAGCATCAATTTCAAGAAGCTCAAATATAGACATCATGTTTTTGGATTTATCGTTTCACTCGATCCTGTGGTGTATGATGTCGAAAATAATATTGTTATAGCAGATGGACTGATCTGGGACTACGTCACATTGGTGAGTTCTTCGACCAAAGTCTTCCTAATAACAACAATTGCATCAATGCCATTTAATGTCTCACTAATGTTGTTGTATTTTTTGTGTATAGAAATATCCCATGTCGAAAGTTCACATGATTAACGGGGAGCCCCATTGGGACTCGATGTGTGAAATATTTGGTCCACCTAAACGCGCAAATTTCTTCGAAGAGGTTGATGTTATTGAGATCTCATCTAATAAGAGCACTAGAGATGGCCATCACGACAGAGTCCAGGGTGTTAGTGTCCGTAGTCACCACCCCCAATTTTCACCTCAACCATTGTCCTCATTTTGGAATGAGCTGGGGAGGATATACGGGCACAATGATAGCAGTCAGGATTCTGTGAAATTTAATGGTTTTCCATCGACTGCAGTGCCAAATGTTGAGATTGTGGAGCCAATGTACATGCATATGTGGTTGGAGGATCGTGATCGAGCAATGTTTCCTAATTTATATCATCCCACATCAGGCGGTCCGTCGACCTCACATGCATCATGCACCAATACCCCGACTAAACCTCATTGAAATTTTGGCACATTGACACTGCCAAGGGTTGAAATGTTTGGCATCATTGGCATTGCCTTTGTGATAATTGGAATCATGATAGCAATTCGGATTATATTCGCATGGCATATATACATAGAGGTAGTCTAATTGAATTATGCCAATTTATGATAGATGTGTCTGTTTCAGTTTAGTCTCAACGTCGTTGTAAGACGTGCGTCATTTTGTGTTTCTACTGTGTGGTGGTAGTTGCCGTAGTCTTCAATGTTTAATGTGTTGGTAGACCTTTTTCCAACAACCCAATATCACTGTTTATGGTATTGCTCATATATATAATTGTGATATGTAGTGTTAATTTGAACCAGCATAAGCATGGAATTAACTTCAAACTACACGATTATACCATCACAATAAAATATCACAATAAAACATCATCAAATCTATGGACGAAGTTTGATTTATTGGACAAATGAGACGATGTAATTTCTGCCATCATAGATAGTGGAGGAAAAATCCAGATTATGAAAGGTAAGATGGGAGAGTTGATGTATAGCACTTTTTTGGTACATGCATTTCCATCAATCACCTATTTTGGAGTTTAGCCAAAGAATAGTCATTCATAGCACCATGTTCCAAAGCCTGGTGAATGATATGCTATTATATCTTTATTGACAAACCATGAACCAAATTGCAGGTGTACCTTTTCCCACTTATTGGAGGCCACAAAATAGAAGAGTAATATATTGGACATCATAATTATGCCACTGTACTCATGTCAAAATAAGATGTGCGGATGACAAGCCTAATGGTTGTTTGTTTTGTATGAAGTCCTGATATTTGCATATTTGACTTGTGTATAATAGACATATGTAAATCTATACATAATACTTAAAAAATTTCTAATTTTTTTGGTATCAACTAGTATAACCTTAATTATTGATTTTATTTGTTTTACACTTATGAGAGTTAAGAAAATAAATAAACGTAAAAAGTAACAAAAGGAAAAAAAAATGCAAGCTCTTATATCGCTAACAAATGCTCTTAACACGAGAAATTAAATAAAATTTAGAGGAAAAATAGTCTATAAAACACAAATAATAGAGAAACATAAATTAATAAGTGTTCTAATATATATATAATCCGCCCGTCACAAAAAAAGGAATGGCAAAACAAAATCCATCCCAACCGTTTTCTGGGTTCCATTAATGTTGAGGAGTGCTCATATTTGGAGCCAGTCAAAACACCCGAACACAAATTCAGTCAGAAAACCATTAACCAAGTTCATAGGCCTGTGTCTATTGTTCCACGAAAAAAAAAAGAGCATCATGAAACTGATGATCATCAAAATGAGTAGCTGCATTTCAAGTTAGATTAGGAGAGCCCATCGGTAAGTACTACTCTTTATCTTCGGACTCATCATGTGCTGGTGGTGGATGTTGGGGTAGGCTTGGCGGATCAAACTTTGGAATCTTGTCCTCCTCGATACTAATATGATTGCATACTAAGCATGACAATTCACCAAGACTTTGAGCCAGGGCACCCATGTACTCAATTATGAAGTCAACCTTCCTTTCAACCACAATCATATGCTCCTGGGTAGATAATTTTTTCACTAATCCTGGAATGGGCCGAGGGACATGCGGTTGTGATCCACTCACTTCGTCATGGGTGACATTAAGTATTCACAGTATTATGGTATTATCGATCGGGTTCCTCGGGAAGATCCGCTCTTGTTTTTTTATCCCACTTAACTCCAGCCCTTGTGCACAGTTTTGTAATCAAGCTTGGAAACCACAAGCCATCTCGAGTGGAGTTCGCTGATTGGATAATGGAATCTAAAATAATTTTCCCAACATCAAATGCCTTTCCAGTGTTGATACAGTATAGGAGTAAAGCTCGATCCGCTATGACTTGACCGCTATGGCTAGTTGGTAGCATCCGAACAAAGATAAACCAAAGTCAAATCTTTGCAACCTTGTCCAGGCAATTCGACTTGAAGAAAACATATTCTCCCTTTGTAATCTTCCACTGTGCACCTCGAGGGCATAAAGTCCTCGTCAACTCATCATAATCGATACCTTTCTCACAAAAGTTCTCGTATTCGTCCAACTCTATAGGTGGAATGTTGTAGAGTTCATTGATGGACACACTATCGAATGGAACTCCACGTCCCCTGACAAGGCATTTGAAGTTCTTGTGCTCGGATGCATTAGCGTAGAACTCGCGGACAAGTGGCAGCACTCCGGATTTCGGCTGTGCTATAAATGATTTTCAATTTCGCTCCCGAACAGTGTGGTAAATGTGCTCGTAGTAGGCTTCACCTTTTTCAAACCCACGCTCTGCAATCGGAACTTTGCTGACTAGTCCATTGTGGTATTGCTCCGGAGCACTCTTTGACATAAATTGTTTCTTGTCATGGGAGTGCGATGAATCATTCCGTGCACATTTAGCCTTCAGAGCTATCTGCGTCCAACAACCCAATATTACCATTTATTTGACATACTTAATAAGTCACCAACAACAAACAAAAAATTAAATGGCATAAAAATTCATTTACACATTTCATCAAACACCTTGTGCGCATTAGAAAATTATCATATACAGTTCAAAATGCATAGCAATACTTAATCTAATATATATTCATCTGCATCCAATAACCCAATATTACCGTTTGTCCTACATACTTATTAAGCCACCAAAACAAACTAAGATTTAAAAGACATGAAAATTCGTTTACACATTTCATCAAACACTTTGTGCACGTTACAAAGGTATGGTATACGATTCAACCTTGGCAGCAGTATTTAGTCTAATATACATTCAGATTCATCACACAAATATACTGGTGCGTACCAGAGCAAAGTAAGAATTATAATCTGTACATGGGCCTACCAATATTTGGTGGGGAAATTAGGAAAAAAAAAAAAAAAACAGAGATAATATGCCAAATACGCCACTCTTCATAGGCATCAACCTCTCATACACTATCCTAAACATAGGATTCCATGCGGTAAAGTAAATCAAACCCAACCATTGTGAAAGAAGTATTTTTCGAGAATATCTTGTATGAACGTGTGAAAATCGATTACATAAATACATGCTCAGGTAGAAGTTCTGCACCATACATCGACAGAGAAACGCATGGGAGAATTACCTGGAAGTTGATTGCAGTCAAATGACACCACTACTGAGAGGCAGGAGCCAACGTTTGGTGGGAAAATTAGGGTTTAATGGGTGATGGTAGCGTTTCCCGCCTCAACTGACTTATGGGTTTGAGCTTTCAGCCTATTTTCTCAATTTTCAATTCTCTTGTTTTTATTTCCCTTTTATTTGTAGATAATAGCTTATTTATGGATTGCTTAAAATCCAAACTTTTGCATGTCGTTTTGAATTTCTTAATTGAAAACCTTAGATAATAAAATGGGTCTAACCCGAAGTCACTATTTTTTATATTAAATAAAATTTAAAAAGTGGTAGATAAAGGCCTCACTAAAAATCTGCACAACAAAATTGCCTACTCCTGGATAAGTGCCCCAACAGTCTTCGTAAGTCATGGCAAAAATATACTCTCACCATGGCTTCAAGCCATCTGTGGTAATGTATATAGAACTGTTAAGGAAAGCCATGGCGCAAAGATATTTCTACCATGACTAAAAGCCCTCTGTCCCAGAAACATCCAATACAGCGAGCCCAAAAGTGGGCTTTTAGTGTTCATTTGAGCCTTTATACAAATCCAGTTATCACATCCACAATTACACAGAGCCTTAACAAGTCAATTACGTTACATAGATACATGTGCAAGAGATGAGCCATATTAGTATTCTTTTATAAGAGTTAGCAAGACTGTACAATTGTAGCAAAATAATGACAAGTTACTGTCTACATATACAAAAGGTGCAAATTTATGAAAACGCCCTTGTTCGCAGATCGTTAGATGAAACCCAACACTATACAACAAAATAGGTCCCCTTTCTTAATAGTCATTCAAATGACCCGAAATTAGTGCCCAACAACATCATTACAAAACGTTCTCGTGCTTCTTTATCCATTTCCCAAAATATGTCCCTATCCCCCTTGTTATGGGCTAGATGCTGAGTGGCCTTGATTCGGTCATCTAATGACAGTATAGGGAGCTCACGAAGTGCTTGAAATAAAGCAGTTCTCGTAGACGAATCCGTCTTGGCTTGCGTTTGTTTAGGTTGGTTCAGCTGATAGGCAATACTGCCTAGGACCACCTTTGTGTCTTCCATCCAAGTTCCCATCATCGATTCGAATGCCTCAACTGGATCCTCACTATGCTTTCACTTTTAGAGTGGATCAGTCTTCTTTTTAGACGCAGATCCGGACGTTGCTTTCGTTGATAGAGCATCATATTCGGCACCTTTAAGTGCACCTTCCCTCGTACCACAAAGTGGGGGTTGAATTATATCATCTGCCCCAACTTCTACGTTTGGAGCACGAGCCTTGTTCAACATCTCAGTGACAATGTTGCCTACATCAATTGAGCCAACACCCGTTGCCCTGTCAGTTCCAAAAATTTCAACCTAGCTGCCGTACATTGGTTGAGGCCTATTCTTTAGAGAACGTGCTTCCTGGTGGACCTATCATGATAAAAATTTATTCAGTCAACGAAATTTGAAGCACAAATGATATCTTATACATAAAAATACTGAGATTTTGATAATGTAATGTACCTTCACTTATTCATCCCAAACTGATTCATTTTCAACCACAGTCGTATGGGTACTTGGATCCATTGTAGCACCGGCATCCCACGATGTACTAAGAATGCCTAAAAGGGTTGCGTATGTTTTCTTCCACACTTGTAGTTTTGACTTAATATGCTTTATGCGGAGGCCGTAACCTGGCAACTTCTGTTGCATCAGGGTTTGGAAACGAACCATATAGCCTCCTTTGAACAACCCATCACATTTCTACCCCTCTGCCTGAAGTTCCTTCAATGATTGGATCAATGTCTCATTCTCATGCGGTGTCCAGAAACGTCTGAGCTCGGCTCGTACTCCTATTTGTTGACTTTGACGATGTCATTGACTGCGCCATGACCTGATTTTATACAACATATATTCAATTATGAGGGAAGACAATATGAAATTCCTCAAAAGCACCAAGCATCATAGTGCCATATTCACACAAAAATGAGATATAGAGCATATCATTCCAGCAACATGCTCACTAAAAAAGCGAGACATATTTTCAAAAAAATAGGAGAAACATGACATTAAAAGAAGATATTGTCCACACAGGGGGGTACAACAAAACAAATATAAGTGTTCTTGCACCGTAGGAGAAAACCATATAGATAAAGTATTCGAAACATATGGCAAGAACAATACAAAGTATGTGAAAAAGATATTTTCTAGCATAGATCAATACTAATTAATTCGGTTCCCTCTCCATGCAATGTATATTTGTTCAGCCAAGTCGACTCTAAATGCATTCCACTGTGTTGATGTACCAAAGGTTTCAATCACTTCTTCATCCATGATATCAGGGCCACTCATGTTGTTCTCATCAACTGTTCCGTCAAGAGGATCAATTGGCATCAGTATTCGGATATAGTTATGCAGTAATGCACATGCAAGGATAATTATATTTTGAACTTTGATTGGGTAGAACGTAGTGCTCCTTAAAACAGCCCATCGAATCTTCAACAAATCGAACACCTTTTCTATGACGTTGCGTGCCTTGTAATGTTTTATGTTGAAATACTCACGAGGATTCTGCGGAGCCAAGGTTCCAGGCTGCCAATCACTAAGGTGGTACCTCGTGCCACGATACGGAGTTAGGAAACCATCACAATTCATATAATCGGCATCACAAAGATAATAGTTACCTACCACAGTTAAAAAAAGTAATTAGATATTTTCAAACACATTTACAATTTTATCCATACGTAACCGTATAAAGATGCAACATAACGAACCACTAGGAACCCTCAGGCCATGTGGCTTGGTCAAAGCATCACGTAGCACTCTGCTGCCTGCGGCAGACCCTTCCCATCCAGCAAGTACGTAAATAAAATTCAAATTAAGGTCGCAGATACCAAGAACATTAACGAAAGCATCTCCTTTTCTTGATCTGTATCTAGCTTTGTCTATTTGTTGAATACGAACATCTATGTACGTTCCATCCAAAGCACCAAGACATCCCTATCATACATAAAAATCCAGATTAAATCTTCTTATGCAATTTGTTTTGTGATAAAAAATAACATGCGCACATAAAAATTACCTTGAACCAACTCCATGTATCGCTGGTGCAAGTGTCGTCAATGGGTTTTAGGTGAACAAGCAAAAGTTGGCTGATCTTGAGAACTGATCTAAGCGTTTTTTTTTTGAAGTAATGGCTAACTGTTTGACCAAATTGTCTAAAATTGTGCCTCACAATGATATTTTTCTTGTGATGTGCAAGCACCGATAAAAACATAGCAACCATTTCGGGCACACTCACATATTTCTCATCTTGCAAACCCCCAACATTTTTTAGTAAGTAACACAATCTCATGAAGGCATTTCTATCCATGCGAAGATTTCCCAAACAAGCTTTGTTGTCATCGTCAAGTAAGCGGCGCAAATACTTCGCCTGCTCAGGTATCTTTCCTATCACACTCCAGCTCTTAGGATTATTATGCAGTCGATGCCTCGAACCCCGGCCCGAAACCGTAATCAGTAGGATAGGTAAAGACACCACATGCAAATGGTTGTTTGAATTAGAAACATGTAAATCCATACGAGGATACGAATCCTATCATTTTGATCCATCGCACAGAATATGGAGTGTCCTAAGACAAAACCCCAAAATCGAAATGTTTATATTTGATTTAGACAACATAGAACCTTTGAACTAACATTTCAGTTGTTTAAAGAAAAAATAAATAAATTACTATGTATGATTGCATAACAACACGTCAAACGTAAACAAGGCCACTAGTTTATATTGGGAGACCTTAAACAATGTTGAGTACATTAGCTTAACTGATAAATTATATTCCTCCCAAGTCCCTTTATTTCGCAAGAATATACCTTTCTATGATTTGATAGGTTGTAGAATAATTTTATTCAAACAAGACTTAATGCAAATAGCAGTGGCGAAATATACCGCACGCCACGATAAGCTGGCCCAACAGACAACACGGGTGATAAAGATAGCTTTCCTCGTGCCATAGCTACTCATAGTCGGCAGTTATGCACCAAACAAGACAGCAGAATATAAACACAACATAGATATCAACAGCATAAAGGAAAAAGAACACAGCTGAACACAAGCTCAAACATAGAATGTACGAACAAAATTTTCTTAGCTCACGGAAAAACCACGGATCCAGCAAACATACAATATTTAAAAAGAAAACCCAAAAAAGAAAACAAAAAATGTAAAACAAAAAACTCACCAATCAATGTAGGCCTGAAATGGGTGTGAAACTTTCTTGAAACCTATCTCAACCTTGAGGATGGTTGAATCTGCACTTACCACATACTTTGTTCCTCAATACGCTAAAATATCGGACCTTCGACAGTAGTGAATGATTATCGATTTCGATAGAAAAGAGATCGTCTAGTTTTGAAAGTGAGGCAACGAATTTCGTGCAATTAGAGAGAGAATGCATGGGTAAAAGAATAATTTGAAAAGTGAGGGTATTTTAGTAAAGTGCAAGCAAGGGGCTGAAATTGTCATTTTACATCCCAGTCTGAAAGAATCTCCCCCAATCTTTACCCCAACCCTACAATTGCTAATTGAGCCTAATTGGATGAACAGTGGCGGGCTCGGTGTTAGTGCCAGCCCAGCCCATCACCACAATCTAGTGTATCAAATGCATAATTAGCCCATATTCACAGTCCAATCTCACCTAATTATGCATATCAAACAAGGCCTAAGTCTTTTGATGTACTTTCATGGTTGCTTCAGTTATCTATACTATATATAAGGCATGAGCACCCTAGGTAGTTATTTTGGTATGTTTTTTAGTGGATGGACAACTATAACCCTATTTTTGAAGATAATTACAAAGTAGTTGTAAAAAATAATGAAAATACGTTTTTAACATTTTTTTTTTGCATTTTCTTTTCCTTTTTTTGCAATTATAATTTTTTCTTTCCAACATTATTTTCACCAAATTTATTGTTCGATTCATTATTCTACATAATATATTTTAAAAAAATATTATTATTATAAATAAGTATTTTTTTCATTCTATAGATAAAAAATTTAAGTACACACATCGAGTGTGCCCAGTTGCTAGTTTATAATAATATATTTGGTTACTTTGCTAGAAAAAAATTATATTTATATTTAAATAATAAAAATATAAAATGAATAGGATAAATTACAACGCACCCCCTGAAATTTAGGTGAAATACAACAACCATCCCTTAATTTTTTTCAAATTACAAAAATCACCTTGTAAGTAATAGATGACTGTTAAGTTAAAGAATAACTGAGAATAGTTCGCATAACCCTTGTGTCATATCGTTCGTTATAAACAAAAACAGGGTACATTACAATGGCATCCCCTGACATTAGATATATTTACAATAACCTTCCCTTATTTTTCAATTTATAAAAACCACTGTAAAATGAACTATACTCTTCCGGCAACTATGATGTCTATATCTTTCGTTCCGATACTTCAAATCACCACTAAATGAATTGCTTGAAGGATGCACGACCAATAAGGATGCACTATGGGAAAAATAAGCTGAATTTCTACTGTCTTTTTTATAAAGGAAGAAAGCAACAGTTAAACCGACCATCATATCGTGATTTTTTTAATTTTTTTTAAACAAAAAAGTACCCCTCAACTTTCATATGCTATAAAAAACAACCCCGAAGGGTACTAAAAAAAGAATACTCATATGATGTCCTCACTCAATTTTTGTTAAAACTTGTAATGCCGTAAGGCCTTTTGGAGTGACTTTGTTTTGTAATTTAAAAAAACTTAGAGATGAGTGTTATAATTTCACTTAATATCATTGGGTGTCCATGTAACATACCCAAAAGAATAAAGGACAGATGAAAAGGGTTAGCCTTCGTTTTCGCACACACCACCACCTGCGTTGTTGCCCTATCGTTTGTTTTTGTATCAACAAAAGCGTAGGTAGGGTTTCGAAATTTCAAATCCGCCCCAAAATTTATCTCCTCTTCTCGGCCTAGATTTTACCTAATAAACACTATTCCTTCTTGTAATGGCGAAGAAACACAAGAATCCTCTGAAAAACGGGAGTTCGAGCAACGTTTTCAAGTCAAACGAAGGAAATTCCTCCACGGTTTTCAAGACCCTGTTTGGCGAAATTCCTGAGCAAAATTTAGCTTCTAAGTCTCTTTTCTCCGATAATAACCCGTTCCGTCGAAAAGTAATAGAAACCCGGGGGTCGAATCATGAATTAGGATTAGGACATGCAGAAAACAAAGCGGAGTATGAGGATAATTTTGGGGATTCCCATTTTCCTGAGACGCAGCAACAGGAGAAACGAAAAAAGGATGAAGAGGAGGAAGGAAGTTCGGATCTTGACACCAAATCAGTTGCCGGGAAGAGTAAGAAATTGAAGGCGGTTGAGCTGAAAGACAATGAAATGAATGATACCGGTAATTTCGGTTCCAAATCAAAAGAAACCCTGGAGAAGAGGACTGATGTTAGTCATAAAAATGAAAAGAAGGAAAAGAAGAAGAGGAAGAGAGATGAGCTGGAGGCCGAGTATGAGGCAAGACGGTATGGGGTTAAAGATGAAACGGAGGAAACTAAGGGGGAAACTAGTGTGTTGGGAGAGAAGAGGAAGAAAATGGATAATCCGGAGGATATGATGGTATCAAAAGAAGGTTTCGACGATGAAAATAAGCTATTAAGGACTATATTTGTTGGGAATTTGCCATTGAAGTTGAAGAAGAAAGAAATAGCTACGGAGTTTGCCAAGTTTGGTGAAGTCGAGTCCGTAAGGATTCGGTCTGTTCCAATCATTGATGTGAGTTTACTCTGACTTTTTGTTGCTTCTTTTTGGGATTGTCGTATCATATAATCCGTAAGCGTGTGTATAAAATTGAATTTTCAACATAAGATAAGAGTTATAATATCCTTTTGCAGGGCAAAATACCGAGGAAAGGTGCTGTCATCAAGAAACAAATCAATGAAAATGGAGACAGGTTTGTTTCTGAATGGAATCTATCTATTTTTGTTGGTTGTTTTATGGCTTTGATTGACATTATGTGATAATATAAGATTGCGGTTGTTTTCCGATGCACATTCTCAGTATCCCACCTCACTGAAATGAATAACGAACTAAAAAGAAGGGTGATATCCATATGAAAAAAATTTCTTCTGTGGTTTCGGATTGTACGATTTACCATTCTCAGTAACTTATTGTCTAGATTGTAAATCAGATCATATTATGTTTGACTAGTTATCGCACTAGGAAACACACGACATAATTTCTAATGTATTCACTTGTTGAAACTGGATAACGCGTCTAGTTGCGTTCTCATTGACAAGGTCTGTGAATCCAGCTGATTTTGTTGGTGAATACATCCATCTTTTGTGTGCTTTTATATGTTTTAGTTATTTTTTTTTGTTTTGGGCAAATTCTAGTGGAAGAATTGATTATAAATCCTCTTCTCCAGTGCAGTGTTAGATGGCTATTTTATGTGAGTTTTAAAAGTTCTGGGTTTTCTTTGCTTGAACCAATTATATACGTAAAGGCTGTTACTTTTTGCAGTGTGCATGCTTACATTGTTTTCAAAACGGAGGAATCTGCTCAAGCATCACTAGCGCATAATATGGCTGTGGTATGTTTCTGTTCTGACATCTGACGTTTATCTACTTCCTTTTAAGATAGAAATATACTTACCATACAGATAGAATGTTAATGATTTGCAATGCACATGGATTCAGGTTGGTGGAAATCATATTCGGGTTGACAGGGCATGCCCACCGCGAAAAAAATTGAAGGGAGATGATTCTCCCTTGTATGACAACAAAAGGACCGTTTTTGTAGGAAACCTCCCATTCGATGTCAAGGTAAAATCTGCTATCTTGAAAATAGCTACTTCTTCTGTTTCTTTTGTTCCTGTTATACCATTACAACCATGTTATGCCTTTGGGCTTCCCTACAGGATGAAGAGATTTATAAGCTATTTACTGGTATTAAAAATCTTGAAACCAGTGTTGAAGCTGTCCGGGTTATCAGAGATCCTGGATCGAGCTTGGGGAAAGGCATTGCATATGTGTTGTTCAAAACCATGGTATGAATGGTACATTTGCATCAGATATTTGTCTAATTCCAGGCTAATATCTGTTTAATCACATTAGTCATGTCGAGCCTTTTCTGTCTCTAAAACTAGGTCGAAGTATTGAATATCATGTGGTTTTGCATTTTACTCTTTTGGAACTTTACATAAACTATTAATGAATTGATTGGACTAGCTAGATGTGCTCTAATGTTTCCATGTTGACTAAATAATATACTGCTCATTGAGTTATTTGTTTGGAGCTTGTCAGATCTTTGGTAATTTGCATCCTTTTTGTGTCTTTGTATAAACTACACTGATGGATTGGATACAACGCGGTATGAATTTTGGGGCCAGAAATCGCCAACAAATTTGGGGTTCTTGTTTTCACTTACTGTGCATTATAGCATGGAATTAGCATATACAGAGTCTTGGGAAGAAAGCCGATAGGCAGTCCATGTAGGGGATGGGTGGATCAGGTCTGTAGGCACTTGGCCAAGAGGGCCAATGGT
>JACFYI010000114.1:263653-277544 GCA_014898755.1 Handroanthus guayacan
GGTTCTGATCCAGTGAAATATTATGTTCCTTCTCATAATGGTGAAGCTAAGGACAATGATATGATGTTAGTTATTGTCCGAATGGTGTAAGAACTTAATTTATGCATTTAGTTTAAGCTGTTTTTTGTTCTAGTAAACTAAAGCTTATGGAAATCAAGAGCTTCCTAATGGAATCCAATATCAGATGGTTGCTTGTCTATGTTTTAGTTAGCTATGTGGTTGATTATTATGTTTTGACTGAGTGCTCATTAACTTTGGCAACATCTTTTTGTCATTTCTATAGGGTTGATTGAGATATCATATTATGCATATTCTCTTCCTTCCAATGTTAATCCGACTGCCTCCTCTGAAATTGTGCTTTGATTGTTTTACCTGAGTGTAGTATTACTATTTTATCATTATTAGTTCCATGAGACATTGTGCTGAGACTTTACTTTTGATGTCCGAGGTTACGTGTAATATAGGTACATTGGCAAGCAGAACTAAACAGAATGCTTTAGCATACATTATTCTGCCACAGATGTAGAAATATCTAGAACTTAGAGTACAGTCGATTCCATATTATTCTACTATAGATGTGTGTAATATCTAGGGGTTTGGCTAATTATAATTAAGAGCTCTAGATCTTGTTGAGCTCCACTTGAGCTCACAGATCATGAAACAAGCTTGTGGAGCTTGAGCTAGAGTTAGACTTAATGATATATGAGCTCAAGCCTGATCCTCTTAGACGAGCTCAAACATATATGGGCACAAATTTATATGACCGATGAGCTCGAATTCGAGCTAACCTATTTTCTAGCTATACCGTGCAATGGGTGAATGTGCCTTATGGGCTTGAACAAACACTTAATGTTAGCAATATCCATTTGAGGGAGTCATAAGGGACTTGGCCTTGAATTAGATTCCTTGAGCCGAACTTCAATTACCACATCCATGATAATAATTTTAGGACATGTGCTAATGACCCTACATTCTAATCCTAATCTTGTGAGATCTCTAGGAGTAGTCCAAACCCATAGCCACAACCTATTGCAATCTCACTTATGTGAACCCCTCAAGGGTAACAAACCTCACAGAAATTCCACTTTTGGTTTCATTAATGGTCAAAGCCCAATCTAATATCACATTTTCATAGCATTTAACATTAGGAATGGGAAGGAGGTATTTAATTTCATGTACACTCTCTTTAAAATAGTGCTATATATGAGTCAGGAGTGCAGGTTCTCCCTACCCATTGAACCTTCTTCATCACTTCATGGGATTTAGGATAGACACAAGAAAAAATAAAATAAAAACCTATTCGGAAGTGTCTGCAAGTGCAACATGCTCAAATTTGCACGCACTTCTTGCAGAGTCGACGAAAGGATCTCTATGTGTCTTGATCACTCTGTACTTTGTTTGGTTTTTCTCTGAGCCAGTCCCTTCTCCAGCTCGAGTTCAACAAAACCACAGCAGTAGCCATCGGTTCAGGGCATTTTTCAAGTGATCACTCTGTTTGGTTTTTCCCTAAACCCAAAGATGACCGATGAGTGCTTTTTAAAGCAATGGCGCTAAAAGATTTTGTTTGAATGAGTTGGTGAAGTGAAAATTACAGTTTTGATCCTGTAAGTATATGATTTTCACTTTTGATCACGTGCGTGTCGAATTAAAAATTTTATTCAAGTAAATAATAACAATTTTCAGTTTACGCCTATTTTTTAACAATTTTAATCCTATAAATAGTAATAACTTTTACAATTTTAATTTTGTATAAGGAAAAATAACTTTACAATATTAATCCTGTAAGTATAATAATTTTACAGTTTTAATCCATTGAGTAGAACTAAAGATGCAAAAAAGGGCATAAATTGCAAAATTATTATTTATTACAGGCTAAAACTGTTAATTTAATATATACGTGTCAAAGTAGTATCCTTGTAGGACAACGGACATAATTTTCGTAGTTGGTGAACTATTTAGAATGACGAAGATGTTTGACTTCTAGAAAATTATGTAGGTGAATGAAGAATGTAAAGTCAGTATGCTATAATTACAAACAGTAGAACACTTTTAATGATTATCTAAGGATAATCGTGGGGACTTTTGAGCCAGGAAACCCATGATTTACATCCTTGCGTGCAACTTGACGAGCAAAATTAAACTACGTAATATCAGACTGTAAGGAATTTGACTTTTAAGACAAAGGTCCATGGAAATGTACCAAGATCGGTGGGGTGCAGAATGGATAGATTAGTTCATATGATTTAGCTCACAGGCCAGCTGTAAGTACTTTAGGGTTTTGGTCCACTCCTCTAATTTTCCTTGTGAACTATTTTCCGGTGCCCCAATTTTTCCTATCTAATTACTTTGACTTTGATAATTTAGTTACACAAACTTTTACCTTTATACTTTCAAAAAAAGGAATAAAAGAATCTGAATATATAATCGTAAATAGATAAAACTGAAAGCGAAGAAAGATTGTTGAGCATGAAATTATTAAATGTTCTTCACATCAATATTGCACAAGAAAAAGAGAAAAAAAAATACAAAAACTTTACTTCATAAAAACAAAAAAATTACAAAAACTTTACGTCATACATCTACATGGAGGATGCAAGAAAAGATTCATCAAGAATTTCTTTCCAGAAAGAACTACTAGCTTCATCATCATCCGCATGAGCAATTCCCGTGGCATCAAGGTCCTTATAACTGAACAAACTCTCGTAATTCTCAACTTTCAGCGAGTAATCATCACTATTTACTTTGTCACCCGATGAAATTTCAGAAGTTGCTGGAACTAACCCCGGAAGCCAGTTTTCTGAGTTACCACTGTTTTTGGCTTCCTGAATCATTCCAGAATTGTCTAGAACAGGTTCAGGATAATTAGTTAACAGGTTAGAATTTTCCGGGTTTGGACCCTGTAAGAGATTTAATGATGTCGTGTCATAAGTCCCCTGGAAGTGGTTGAGAGTTCCTGAATATCCAGGCAATGGATTTGTGTTCAGAACTTGCAGTATCTGGCGTAATAACTGAATCTTGACCAAGTTTTCCAGGGGATTAATTATCAGATTGTTAAAATTGGAAGGTAAATTGAGATGATCAATTACGGGCTGATGGGTATTTGGGTCGATACCGGATCGCAGAAGCTTTTTCCTGATATGGGTATTCCAGAAATTCTTGATTTCATTATCGGTCCTCCCCGGAAGATGAGTTGCTATCATAGACCACCTGTCCACATTATCAGGACAAGAAATTAAGATTCGTCTAGAAAAAAATTAATTAAGCATTAATAAATCAGAGAATATGAAAATTTTATTATTATATGCACACTTGTTTCCAAGAACTGATCCAAAAAAGGATTTGCCATGAAAAAAAATTACGAAGAATTTAATTTCACAGCTAAGCTTAAAAATTAAGCCACAAATTTTCCATTGTAAGTGTAGATTATATATTTAAAATAATAAAATTATAGCTATGATCAATTTCATAAGTAAAGGTTCGGCATGAAAGTATCTGCTTTAAATCTAGCTATGAAATTAACCAGCAAAATTAGAAAAATTGGTGTTTCTCCATTAAAGGGAAAATAATGTTTACTTGTTGCCAAGAGCGGAATGAAGATCGATGATGATCTGTTCTTCTTGAGGCGAAAAGTTTCCTCGTTTGATATCGGGTCGAAGATAATTAGTCCATCTTAATCTGCAGCTTTTACCACACCTGTTGAGACCAGCTTTTTTGGCGACTAGTTGCCAATTTCCTTGGCCGTGTTTCTGAATACAATCAATAAGTTTTTGATCTTCTTCTGGAGTCCATGGCCCTTTCTTTAAGCCTTGATCATTCTTGATGGGAGATCTCACCATTTCTGCAGTTTATATTTTCAGGAAAGAAGAGAATAGGTAGTGTTCCGATGTGTGCTTGCATGGGGGCCGTATATACATATATATATAGTTTTGATATTATATAGAGTCAACCCCAACAATTCATCAACCCGATTTTTGTCTGATCTTATAATCTCATATTTTTATAGATATATGTTGAGTGTAGAATTAACTCAACGCTTTAAAATTACCTATAGGAGTGTATACTAAAGAAACGTGTTGGGCACACTTAGGTGTATGAATGTGTAAAATGTAGTGTTTTCTTTTTCTTTTTGATGAATGGGTAAAATGTAATATAAAAACACCCATTTAAGATAAAATTAATAATTTTAACTGAGTTATCAAGACGATGGTACAATAATAATCAATTGAACAACAATAAATATCTAGGGAATCAACTTTAACCAATTCGTAGCTGTTAGAATTAAAGATTTGCAATCTTAGCTGCGAAATTGCATATATGTAAGTTGTCGAATTTGAAACATAGTTAGCTAATAATGTTGTTATTTATTTATTTATTTATTTTTTAAAATAACAACATTGGTTATCGAAAATATGTAGCTTGCCTGTGGAGTTAATTTTATAGCAACTTTTTATTTTTTTATTTTCTGATAGTGGTTAAATTGGATTTTCATTATTAGGAGATTTCGAGTAGTTGTTTCAAATATAAATACGGAAATAAGATTTCAAAATCAACAATATATTTCAAACTAGCTACCTAAATAGTCTCTTGATTGTGCATGCATGTTCCTCATCATGCATCCAACAATAAAATACTACGTGTAAATTGATGAAATAATCTTTTGGTAATCTTTATTTTTTTTTCCTTGAAGACAAACCCAAGATGGATCTTTTTTGTTTCAATTATTGACTGGAGCCAGCTTCCTTAAATTAATTATTTTCAATTCAATCTTCATATATTAATGTTCCCCATATATATGATATCAATGACGCCATACGTTAATTGTTGATAATTATATATCCAAATATATATATATATATATACGTACGTAAATATGTTTACAGAATAATTTAGACCAAGAAATGAAAGGGATAGTCGAGTGTATATGAAGGGATATGCTTCCAGAATTATTAATATAATTATTTTGCTCTGAATAATTTGTTCAAACAGTGGTAGTTATTTGGTAAGCTTAGTGGTCAATCCACGCAACTCTATCTGTACATATACATCATGTCTAGTTACATATGATATTACGATATATCAGCTGCATAAATTGCTTCTTATTTTCCTTCAGGCTCCTTTTCTTTCCTCTTCCATTCCTCATAAACACAACTATAATAATAATAGAATTGATATCTAAAAATGCCAAGTGGCCAAAAAATTATTTTATCACAATTACTATTTTTAGAAATTTAATGTATACTAACTATTATGTTTAACTTGTCACTATTAGGGCACGTTTACTTCGACTTTTGGGTATAATGTGAGTTTGGGTTATTGATAGTTTAAATAAGTAAAACGGATTTTACTGTATACTTTGGATGCTAATATTAGTCTATTTCACCTTAGTTTTTTGCTTGTGTGTTAACCTTGACTTGTATGGTAATAAGATGCGTAAATTTTGAAATATCCACATTACCCTCTGCATTACTTGGATTTTAGAAAAGGGAAAAGGGAATTTTTTTTTTTTTTTTGGTTTGTGTTATGGGGGCAATTTTGGAAATGCACATCAATGGTCACAATACTAGTTTGCCAAACCAAATAAAAAAAAAAAAGGGTTGAAAAAACAAGCCATTAACCCACTTTAATACAGGTTGGAGAGCAAAGCCTATAGTTTGGTCCATGTGAAGTAAACCGGTGTATATGTTAGTGTAACTCAGTTTATCACCCCTTAAATACCCAAGTAAACACGCCCTTAATAATTAGTGACAATTAAAAATAAGAATCGATTTATGATTTAGCAATAATTTATGTTGTTGTTAACTTTTCATTATATGTGTCCTGGTTATTAATTATATAATAACTTAACAACTTAAAATTAAATAGATTTTTGGGTCTTGAATTACATATATATATCTATGGCAAAGCAAAATTATCACATATATATATATATATATTTATGGCAAAACAGAATTGTCCGTGCTTAAAATAGATATTATTAGTACTGAAATAAGATTATCATCACTTAAAATATTCATATACGTTATTATTTCAATTTTTATGCATAAGAAATGAGAGATTGAATGTAGACAAACTCATTGGAGAAGATTAGTGTCAAAATCAACTTGATTAGTTTGCCCTTGATTATGACAACATTAAAAATGAATTAGTAAGAAACTAACATGTTCCTTGTGTCTTGAGATAATCCATTAGTCTAATAGGAAGATAAGAAGACGGTAAGACAGCCTCGGATTTTCCTTCAATCTTACCTCACTCTATTATCTCAAAGTCTACCCGAGTGAGTAAGTGGATAGAAAAATATATTTTTGGGAGTTTACTTAGTGAATTGTGTACGTAGTTACTAAGGTATAGAATTTGTAAAGACTTTAGTTCAAACTTTCTTGTTAGATTTTACTTACCAAACTTGATTGTTTGAGTACATGACCAATACTCTCTAATATTTTTTTTATTTTTATTTTTTTTGGTCTAGAAACATTGTTTTTTCACAAGTGGAAATTTCTTCTAGAAATATGAGATTTTTGTGCAGACTATTTTTGATTGAATTCAATTAATCACATGTATCTAGAATTTTTCTTATATATATATATATGTATTTTGATTAATCACATTTCTTAATTTATACACCAACTACACGATACATATATAATTTACTGACTTTATTATCGGATTGAGTCTGATCAAACTCAACTTGACCTAAAATTTCCTAATGAATATTGAACATCAAATAAGCTCTAACTAGACCATTGATTATTAATTTTATGATTTTGTTTTAACTGTAATTCAAGGTAGCTTTCTCATTTATCACAAAAATTAAATTTGATATAGCTGGCTTCGCCCTAATTAGTTAACATTTTCAGTAACATAATATATGTGTGTGTGTGTGTGTGTGTGTCTTGTGTGTGTTTATATATGTTTATATATATATATATATACACATATATACTTGCGTTGCGTGTCTATGTTCTCAGATATAGGTCGTTTTCATGGACGTATATATTGCTTGATGGAGTTGTATTTCAACTAATCACCTAAACTAACTCTTTTGCTTTTCACCATAAACTTTGAATCTTGTCTGAGCCGACGTCCTCGTTTTTTAAACCAAAAATAGAAAAAGATAATTGGAAACATTTATTTTAGAAGCTATTGCACAGTAGCTTGGGGATTTTTCTTATGTTTATTAATGTATTTAATCTTCGAATATAATGAAACGTTTATATTAATGGATTGATTTATTAAATAATTTAACACAATTGTTATGACACAATTCCAATGTGCTATATCAGCAAAAGTCTGTTTCAATTCATATTAAAGGGTGTTTGGGTGAGCTTATAAGCTCTTTAAAACATCTTATAAAGTGTTTAAGAGCTTATAAGATATTAAAATATGTTTGGTAGATTTTTTTTTTTGAAAAAAATCTTATTAGCTCCCAAAATAAGATATTAGGAGCTTATAAGCTTTTATTTTTATTTTTTTCAAAACAAGGAATTCCCATGTATCTTCAATCTTAACCATGCATTTTAATTACAAAATTGTCACTATTAATATCTTATAAACTAAAAGGTTTTATTTTATCCAAACATTTTAATAACTTAGAGAGTGTTTGGCTAAGCTTATTTAAAACATCTTATAAAATGTTTGTGAAACTTATTAGATATTAGATCTTACTTTAGAATAAGACAATATAAAGCTTATAAGATGTTTTAAATAAGCTTAGCCAAGCACCCTCTTAGTTATGTGGTATAAATATATATATATATATATGTGTGTGTATGTATATATGTATACACATATATATATATATATATATTATAGTTATGTAAGAGATTATATAACTTTTTAATTGCAAATTTGCCATTCTCCTTGCTATTTACCAGAAGATGTAGATAGGACTCCTGGAAAAATTGTTTCCCACAAAATAAAAACAATTATGTCTTCACTTTCCAAAATAATTTGTACTTACGATCAAAACATAAAGAAACATTAATCAAATTTCTGTGCCAGCGAGTATAGAAAACAAAACAAAACAAGAATGAAATAATACAAAATATGGGTTTTCGAGTCTTTACTTAAGAAATGCCATTTGTGGATGTGCTCCGTGAACGAAAGTGAGTACAGCAGCTCACAAATAGTCAACACATACGTACGATGTAAAACTGCATTCTTACAGGCAGCCAATTCCTACTTGTATACGCAACTATAATTGCAAGAATGCATTCTTTTTGAATTTTATACAGTATTTGACATCTCATTATATGCATAAATTGCACATTTGTTCACAAATGCAGTGCACATAAACAAATCATCATAGATTAATTTCGCTTAATTACTTCAATTAATTACTACGAAAATCATAATATATTGAAGAACAACGAGTTTTTTGCTTTTGTAAAAATAGCCCTTGTGAAATTTAATTGGCAACTTTCACTCTCAGTTATTTCAGTTGGTGCCAAATTATAGCATCCTAAGGTGCTTTCTTGAAGAGTTTTTCATGTAAAATGTCCCATTTACTCTTGTATATGATCTGTGCAATTTTTCTTTTTTTTTGAAATTAAAGATCCAAAGATAGAGAAGGTTAAAAAAATTGTATATATAAATATAGTAATCATTCTTTGTATAATAATCATATATTATATTCTTATAAATACATATATAAATGCATACATAATTATATACATATATGAAAGGAAGAACATGAAGGGAAGAAGAAAAGAAGAAAAAAATGAAAGAAAAAAAAAAAGAAAAAAAGTGAAAAGATAAAATATCAGTTAAAAATGAGAAGGTAAAATATATTAAAATATGATGGTATATTTGTCATTATACTAGTGGTCAGTGGGTAAGAATGGTTTTTGGGTGTGCTAAGCAATAATTATTTAATACAGGGGATAACTCGCCAATTAAAATAAAAGATGGGAGAAATCGTCAATTATACATTTTACAAAAGTGGTATTTTTGCAGAGAGCTCGAAGAACAAGTATGAGGTAAGGTGGGTACTCGTTTGGTTTTGTCTTTATTTCAATTTTCGATTTCACAATTTCTATTGTAGAGAAAAAGTAATTTTGGTTCTTGTATAAAAATTAATCAATAGTTCCTTTTCATTCCCTCCTTCCAGGAAGGTTGGCTGCTATTTGAGCGACCTGCAATACATAATTTCACTAAACTATAATTAATCCAACTTTCTGTGTCTATAATTATTCAACTTGACTTAGTTTGTCTTAACTATAATGTTAAACAATAGAACACTAGCGGTTAAAACACATTGTCTAATTAATATTCAAATGTCAGACAACCAGCATAATTATAAATTAGTCTAAAATAAGAAAAAGTAGCTTCATAGCATGGCAAGGGCACATAATTATTAGATCATTAACAGATTCATTTGATATTAAACGAAACCCACACTTGTTCCCAAGAAGTGGATAAGGTCAATGACCATTAATTTAACTCATTAATCAAAATTGAACCCAAAATTGGTTCATAGAATTACTCCTACATTTTCTATTTTTACAGAACCAGTTAGATTCGAGCATTATGTCAGTATCACTACATCAATATAGTTTAAAGATTAAATACATGAACCAACCACAAGGTAAATTTTCTAAACTACTATTTGGTAGACAAATTTACCATAATATAGACAAAAATCATAGGTTACCGGTAGGAATTGAGCCTGCACCTTTCCTGTGAGAAAGGGGACGCTAGCAGCAATTACTCCTAGGTTTTTACTTTTCATCTTGGACATCTAGGCTTAATTAATTACGCAACAGAAATAACGTAAAGTGTGTTTATTACCAAAATTTTTTTCACAAGAAAATCCAATTTATTGCATCTTGATCTCATTGTTAACCATCATTATGTTTAGGTGCAATACGACATATAGATAAGAGTCTTAGAATATCCAGCTCGAAACTTAATTGTTTAGTTTTTCTCTAAAAATAAAAAAATCAACTAAGTCTCCATCTGCTTCTCCATGAATCTTTGATACGTCATAAGATCCTTGATAGAAAAATCCAAGTGTTATAATCACCAAATCACTGCCTCCTAATAATATGTCTTAATTTCCCATGAGTTAGAGTGCATTGAGGGTTCAATTCAGGTTGTATTATGGCCATTATAACAATACTTAATTGACGTCAGTCCTCGTAATTTGTCAAGGGAAGGTAGGAAAATGGTAAGATTTTGCAGGGATTCATCCAGCATTATGATGTTACAGTTGCTTGATTCCTGGTCACGCATTTACGAATTAAATAAGCCACGGTCAAAATTGAAAAATCACGGCCCAAATACTGTTGCCCTTCGACCTTGACTAGCAGCGGAGTTGGTAATTTTTTTGTAATTTTTCTAACCTTCAATGGTTAGGGTGTGTGACCACATGCAATAAGTGTTTAAAAAATTAGAATGAACAAAAAATTAGGATGCCCTCTCTGTCCCGAAATTCAACAGGTTTGGGGTCATGCCTCGAAATTTGTGGCGGCATAGCAATGCTGTAGCGTTTGAATCGATTAGACTTTTCCTTAATGTGACTTTTATGTCGTGAAGAGTGGGGTTCCAGTATTTCTCTAATGCTGGCAATGGCTAGTGTTTAGGTAGAGCAATGTCTTGCTCAAGACATTGTCAAGGTGAACTTTGTTGATGCATTACCCGATAGAGTTGGCTTTTTGTGAATGGCAATGGTGGCTAGCTAGGGCTTCAAAAGGACGATGCATAGGGTGAGCGATTCAAAGAAGAGAGGGGCGGCTTAAACTAATTAAGTCGAGATGATGAGAACTTTGTTTGCAATTGAGCACGTATTCATAGGGATTGGTCTAGGTTAGTTTTTTAAGGGAATTGTTCTATCCTGATCGAAGTACATTCTCACGAACACTTAACCATAGTTCCTTTGGGCGGACAAGGAGGAGTATCGGCACCTTGTTGCATCGTTCTTGAAGTGGTCCTTCCAACATGTTTGTCCCGAGAGGAATAGGCTTGCAAATGTTTTGGCAAAACTAAACGTCTGAAGTTTTAAATGTGGAATTTATTCTCGTGAGCGAATTTATGCTGTTTCCTTATTTGTTCTATTTTGTTTTCTCTAATGCTACTAATGTTTTGGTTGTTTAGTGTATTCTTAACTGGTTCTTTCTCCACCACAAAAAAAAAAAAAAAAGGTAACCATTTCTTGCAATAATTTTCGCAAGCTACATTTCATCATAAGTATTCAAATATTGATTAAGATAACCAAATCTAAGTACAAAATTATAAAAGAAATATAAAAATATTTATGATACATAATCCATTTAAGTCTAACAAAATTATAAATAGCAAAGCAAATGTCATTAAATTTAACAATAAAATAAAAGTGCTTTTAACTCTTTGATTTCCCTGTCATTCTCATACTGTTGTCGTACACAAATAAAATCCAGTCTTCATTCAATCATTGGTACTATTATCAATCGCATTAAATTTGGATGGGTCAAAAAGCATCGATAAAAACAAGATTATTAAGTCTTTAATGCTCCAATCTATTTTTTTCCTCGGTATAAATATGTTTAAAACACAATTCATTTGTATCATAATTATTTCCATGATTTATTTTGATGTTGGCATTACATCTGGAGGACAATTTTTTATGAGAAATACCCAATTTTAAGATACTTGTCATTTTTACCCCTGACAGTGATGGATTATTCCATAAAATTTTAAGTAATTTTTCAATTTTTTTCTTAGAGGGTAAATGTGAAAAAAAAAGTAAGAAAAAAGTGAATTAACTTCCGTTTTGTAATGAAAAGAAACTTTCTTCATAATATAAGAAATACAAAACCAAGTCATGATATGTTAATCGTGACATTTTCACTACGCTAATTAGGGAAATTTGCATTGACCTTTCCTAAATTATGAACTATTGACAACTAACTTCTTCAAATTTATTTTTTTGCATCAACCTCCACTCCATCCATTTTTCCGTTAGTTTTCATTTGTAATGACTAAAATATCCTTTTGTTTGAGAAAAAAAAAATTATTTGTTTTCTTACTACTGACAAGTCGCTATTGGTTTTATTTTCTGTAATAACAAAAATACAAATATTTGTAGTTATAAAAGCCTAATGAATGTAAAAACAAAAACTATGTACACAAAATTAGATATGTGATTATAAAGAGTAGAAATTTGATATTTCTTATAATCTAATAATTCAAATTTTTCTTAAAATAAATTTTAGTACTAAATCAAAATTTTTAATTTTTAAAACATATCTAAATCCACATGATAATTCAATTGGATTTATTTAGGAGTCTAAATCCAATTAAAAATTGCAATACTAAGAGTTTTTTTGTTTTGCAAAGAATGGTGCATGTTTTGGAAAAGCTTGCAAAGCACCCAACTTCTCCCCGCATTGCACTGGACATGGCAGCCATTCATTGGCTCCATGTGTAAGTTATTTTGACTTATATTTTTATTTTGTTTTTTGTTTTTAATATTTCATGCAATTACAAATTTCACCCTAAGACTAATGGTTAGCTAATGGAAAAATGGATGGAGGAGAAGTTGATGCAAAAAAGCCAAACTTGATAGAAGATGGTTACTAATAGTTTATAGTGCAAGGAAAGTCGATGCAATTCTCTCGTACTAATTGAATATTATTCTCCACAAATGAGCCCGTCTCACATTCATGTCAAGAAATGAGACGGCAAATGGGTGCATGGGCTGGCTTTAAGTGGGTTGGTTTCAATTGTGCCTAAATGGAATGACTTTGAATTGGATTGGGTTGGTCATGGTTACAGTGCACAAAAGAATTGGTCCTGTTTCATAATCAAAGTATTTTATAAAAAAGATAATAGTAATTACCATATTTATACATTTACACATTTACAGTTGTAATATTTTGATTCAAACAAAAAAGTATTTATGCATCGATTAATTTATTTGATCACTTCCCTTTGATTATATGCTATTCTATATATCTATAAGGTCGTATTAAATTTTAATATTTACATCACTTTTATCATTTGACAATCTTGTTTTATGTTAATTTATGTATCCTTTTAGGAGTGTTCTATCGTCTATTTTAATTTATTTAGGATATTTAATTCTTGCTGCACATATATGTTACATAAGTATCATATAGCTCATTCTAGATATTTCGGTAATTTCTTATTTTTGTGTATTAGATTTAGTCATTTAAGGACATAAGTATTTATACATATATTTTTGACTCTTTATTAGGTATTGTAGTTATTTTACATGCTCATGTTTATTTTTAGTACTTCTTTAACCTTTTAGTAAGTGTTTCTGCTTATTCGCTTGTTTTTTAATCTTTTAATTTTAACTAGATTTTAGTTCTTTAATTTATTATGGGATACATTTAGAAATGCTAGTGCAAAAAATAAATTATATCTTCAATTTATTTTTATTTTTTTGTAACATTAGACCCATTTGAATTCAACCAGTATATCCAAAAAAGAAAAGAAAATAAACTCTATTTACTATTGATTTTGGTCCGTTGTACAGATATTACAAATTTGATGAAATAGAATATATATAACTAATTTCTTAACAAAATTTGGAATTTTTATTGGACCCATTTAAACTCATAATAACGTCTCAAAATAAATAAATAAATCATAATAAACAAAAGTGAAAAGCCCACCTCAAACCCACCACTTCCAATACCCTTCAAAGTATCTAAAGTTGACTCAAAATTGGTTGTCTGGGGTTGGTACTCTGGATACAAATTGATGAGGGTGATTTTGGGAGGTTGAACTGTAATCGACCTCAGACGATCATGTTGATCAGATGTTGAAAAGTAGGGTCTACTTGTAAGATGGACAACACGTTAGGCTAACAAAGAATGCTCTCCATTATGGCCATCCAATGCTTATATCAGAAAATCAAGCAAAGGATGTTGATTGGGTTATTATCTGA
>JACFYI010000114.1:284168-301987 GCA_014898755.1 Handroanthus guayacan
ATTTTTATTAGATTTTGTAATGGAAAATGCCAATTTTACCCTTATTTTTTAATTGTTGGATCTTTTTAACCGAGGTCAACAATTTACATTTAATGAACATAAAGAATTTATATATTTTATTAATCCCACCTCCTCCATCGAAAGTCCAAACCCCCCACTTGTACAGGGCTCTGAAAGCTACTTGCGATTCTTCTTTTGGGTAGGCTATTTTTCTTAATTTTATTCCAATAATAATAGAAACAAATAATTTTGGTTGCACACATGATTTTCGGTAAAACGGTGGTGAAGCACATGGGTTGCTCTAGTTCTTACAGGCTTCGAGATTTGAGTTTTGAACTCAATCAAACAACATAAAATGCACAGACCTTTCCTGCCATCCATGCGCAGGTGCTCGCCAAGCCTTCGTCCAGATCTGTCGCCACTGTTTGGAAGGGTGGAATGGAGGATAGGGTGGAGAATTCGCGCCGTTGGTAGAGGCAGCAGTTACAGCCAAAGGTTTAGTGTGGGAAAGAAGAAGTTGAAAAAAATTAAAAAAAGTTGAAAGAAAATGAAAAAGGAAAATATAAAACAATAAGAAAAGAATAAATGAAATGTAAATATATAAGAAGGGTAAGGGTATATTTGTCACTACATTGCTAGTCAACGTGTAAAACTAAATTGGGTGCAGTGAGCAACTCATAATATAACACAGGGGGTATTATTGCTAATTAAAATAACATAGGGGGTTCTACGCTAATTCAGTATTTCACAGGGGTATTGCATGCAATTTACCCTATATATATATATATATATATATATCACGGTCCACACGCGTACTAGATTCGTGTGAAAAATCAATAAATGTGAAAATCCAAAAGTTTTGGATTAGCGGGGAAGATTTGCCATGATGCATGCATATATAACAATTGTTAGATTATGTTGGGATTCACATGAATGCCACTCGGACCTCGTACGATCCAATAAATGTACGTTGAATCTTACAATATGTTTATATTTATTCCAAATTATTAAAAACAGACAGTGGACACAATTTCAAAAAATAAATAAACATACACTAGAAAAGAACTCGCATCATTTTTTTTTCTTCTCTTTTTGATATACACTATTATATGTAAACCATAGAAATCGTGTCTTTCCTTTTAGGTTCACTAAAAGAGAATACCCACTTTACTAAAGGAAAAAATTCAATACAATTTAAAAAATCCATCACAAATTATTTCATCACAAATTTGTTAGTAAATGCTTTGTTACTAATTAGTTCTCTGACGGATTGAAGTCTGTCATAAAATTAATTTTAGTGATGAAATTTTCTATTATGAACTAAAAACTTATAGAAATTTATTACAAGTTTGTCATAAGTGCTATTATTCATATATATTGTGCTCATTTTTTAAATCCCTTAGAGATTCATTTTAAATTCATTACAGATATCATCTATTTTTATCTATCACAAATTTCTTATTAGTGAATGAGTGTTTTCTTATAGCGATTGGATCGCTATAAATAACAAGACCAATTATGTTTCTCGATTAAATATATGTTTAAGAGTTCGGCTGAACTACTTAATAATCTATTTATCAAATGATGAAGATCTAGAAATTCATCATGGCCTTTGATAGAAGGAATACCTTTCTATAATCGTAGTAATTAATTAAATTTTTATTTCAGCATTTTAAACTTCTATTTCCTTCATATACAAATTAAAGCATCAGATACTTTCCATTGAATAAAATCATTGACTCTAATCCATTTCGTGATTTCATTTTTTTTTTCTTTTTTTTCTTTTATCATGATTTCAAATTTTAAGTTCAAATCATATATATGGACTTCGACCCTCACAATATTTTTCCAAATTCATATAGATACTTAGATTAAACAAATGGTTTTGAAGAAGGTTGAATATGAATTGAAAAGAAAGAGAAAGGACAGATGGGGAACGAAGGGAGATCGCTTTCCCGCAACGTTAGGGATAAATAAAAGAGAACCTCGCATCCGAGTTCATCCCCTTTCCTCGACTATGTCCACGTTCCAATCCCAATTTCTTCGTTCCTTTGAGTTTTGACCCCAACTTGGTCCCACGTGATTTCACGTGCTATCTTTTAATTTGTTCTGTTTCTACAACGTACTTGGAATTTGCATCTTTAAATAAATGTGAGTCCACGGATTGGCAAAACCATTAGCTCATCCTCCTTGTTAAGCTTTGCGAAACAGTCTAGTCGAATTACATATTGTGTGTGTGTTTTTTTTTTCCTTGTTCAGTTTAAATTTTTTATGGAGTTTAAAATTATTTTGAACTTGATTTATTCGCTACATTAATCATGTTTTTGTTAAGAGGGTGCTTGAATGAGCATATAAGCTCTCTAAAATGTTTTATAAGTTGTTTAAGAGTTTATAAGATGTTAAAATGTGTTTGGTAATTTTTTTTTTTAAAGAAAAATCTTATTAACTCTCAAAATAAGATGTTAGGATCTTATAAGCTATTTTTAAAAAAGTAAGGAAGCCCTCACTTATTTTTAAGATCTTCACATGTATATTCAATTTTAACCATTTTAATTACAAATTTTCATTGCTAATATCTTAAAAGCTAAAAGATCTTATTTTATGCAAACAATTTAATAACTTATTTCTAAAATAGGGTCTAACACCTTATAAGTTCAAAAAATATCTTATAAGATGTTTTAAATGAGCTTGGACAAACACCCTCTAAGTCTTCAACGAACTCTAGCTAGTAAAGCCATCACTCTCAACGACAAGCTCAAGAAGTTTTAGAGGAGCTGTTGCAACCAAGACCTTAGCTGAGTAAATCAGAACACTACAACCAATTATAGTATTATTAACAAAAAAATGAGTAACAGTGTGAAAATTCTATCATATTCCATAATTATAAGTAGTAGGTAGCATGCTAGCTATAAGGGTCCATCCCAGCCATACTATTTTCTTCCACTATTTATATTCCCTCTCCCAAGATATATCAATATGGGATTAATACCTTGGTCTTCCTTGAGTGTTGACTCTTCATCCAATAATGTGAATTCAAGGGCTTCACATTGTTATTTCGAAATGCCAGCTTTGCGATAAATGCCTTAGTTTACACCTTGAATGGTGTGGAACTCCTTGCATTTGGTTGAGAGAATTTATGGACCCCCTTCAACTTCTCTCTTTGCTTGAATGACTTTTGTTGTGTGGATTTGGCTTCTCTCCATTAGACTTTCTCTCCAATTATGTCCAATACATAATTGAATGCTTACCATATTATTAGTATTTAATCTAGGGGTTGATATGCTTGCCACAAAGAATTTTAAAACTATAGTAATAAATTAGTACAAAACATACAAAAAGTTTAAATATTTAAATTTAGGATAGTCATTGGCTATCAAATATAAAAGAATTTAAACTATTTTTGACAGAGTTAAATAAATAATGTATATATTTCATCAAATGAATAAACATATATTTCATCAAGTCTTTTGTTTTCTTGAATAAAACTGAATTATATTTATGATTGTTCACTTAAAAAAAATAAAAAATTATATTAATAAAACATAGTTATTCACATTTATCCAATTAAGAGCTAAAAATGAATCTAACACAAACAATTAATTACTTAATTTTTCAAATTGAAGCAATTAATATAAATTTTAAAATTTTCTGTATTGCAAGACTCAAGATAAGGCAAAAGGAGGGAAGGACACAAGAATATAGAACACAAGTGAAACACGGTAAATCTTGCCCGAAAACAACGAAAAGTGTTGAGAGGAGGGCCACTTGGGCCAACTTTTGAAAAAGAACAACTTCCCACGTTCCAACATCTGATGTGGAAAAAATGATATGGATTCTGCGAAAAGTTGTCTCACAGAAATCAGAATGTTGGTGGAAGCAAAGAAGATGTGCAGCATGCAGTGGCCACAACATCTTTCGAGGGACTGCTTATATGCTGAGAATATCAATCGAAATCCATTAGAAAATCAGAATAAAAGAAAAATAGGGACACACGGGAATCCCTTCGTATACTCATTCACTATGCAGCCGCAAAATTTGACTTAATTAATTTAATTGCCATTTGTTTTTTGCAAACTATTATTTATTTATTTTTCTAGAATTAATAGAGAATTTAAAATACACAAAAGTACGTTAAACATATATAGATATACAGGCTATAATGGACAATTGTCTAAATATTTAATTCAAGTGAGCAAGTGTTATAATAAGTAGTTTAGCATGGTGAAACATAGTCGAGAAGCCAAACTATGTTTTATCCAAATTAAATTTAAGGGTACTTTGATCATTTTACTGTTTTTGACTGGAAATTGTTTTCAAAGGATGATTAGAGGACAAAAATGAAGCAAATGAAAACAAATGGATTATTTTATAATTGATATGAAACCTTAGGGACCAAAATAAAATTTACCTTAGACAAAAGTTGTAACTGTAATAATTAATTTCTGTTTTATGAACGGAATAACGGTGTTGTATCACATTGCATCTTACTTTCTCCTTTATAAACTTTAAAGCTTATAAAAGCTGAATGTTAACAGTAAATTTAAATAAATTATTTTTACTGAAAAAATAATTGTTAACAAAAACCTAACCAAAAGATGGTTCCAAAATCTTTTATTCTTCAATTTGTATGAATGATAACAATTGTTATAGTGAATCTGTGAAGACGAAGAATAATAGTAGGAATTTCGATTAAAAGTATTTTTCTTAAATAAAGAATGGTACAAAACTTGGAGTAAAATTTAATGTTACAAAAGAAAAAAGAAAAAAGAAAAAAAAATCATTCCATGTCTTGAGAAATTAGGAGAGGTTGAGAGTTTTTAGGGATAATGACTGAGGCTTCTTTAATTGATAATGCTTAAATTTAAATAATATAATTCAATTAGAGTTAAGCGAATAATTAAAGAAGAAAGAATATTAACCATGAGACTAAATACTAATGACATGGAAAAGCATCAAAGTTTTTATCTGAACACAATTGAAGAGAAATTATAATGAAGAGGAGCCTTATCCTCGCTCTGCATTCTCTTTGGCTTTGGCCCCCTATTTATACTTGAAGTATGGGAGTTATCGCTATGAATACTTGATGAAGTGGCACAATTGAATTGGGCATCCATGATTTCATTATTATTTATTTTTGAATCACAAAATGTGATTAGGATTGCCAATAATACCAATATTCATTTTATTTTTTTTGTTTTACAAGATATGATATGAGTTGTCTTGAATATTTTATTCTCACACTTGGAAATTTTTTATTTATCTATCAATTAAATATTATATTTGTCCTTGAAATTCAATTTAAAAGTTCCAAAATATAAATATAAAATTAAGATATTAGGTAAAAAGTTTTTCATGTCTATAAAAGCCCTCTCGATGATGTGAAGCGAATGAGTCTCAAAATAATATTTTGAGAGAATTAAGTGACAATGATTTATTTCAATTCACTTAGGGCTCATTTAATTTACATAATTGGGTTGCATATACAATTTTATTTAGCCCAATACCTTATTTACTTTGTTGGATTGATGAGCTTATGAGGCCCGTCTTTCAACCAAGGCTTGGTCCTAAATTGCTATTTTATTTGATTGTTTATCAAGCCCAATGTGGTGTGATTAAATAATTAGCCCGTTCTTCAAATTATAAAATATCAAATTTGCCCTTCTCTAATCAAGTCAAAAGAACGTAACGGCAGCAGCAGCAGATTGACAACAAGAACGCGGCTGGCATGGGAGTTTCTCCCAAGAAGAAGGGGGAAAAAAAGAAAGAAAAAGAAAACAAGTTGACGAGAATTTATTGAGTAAACTTTTGGTTTTCAATTCTCTGGGCTCCTTCTTCCTCTGAACCTTCAAATCCACAATTTTCTTGGGAAAAAATTGTTCGAATTGGAGTAAAATGAATCCTCAAGGGGAAGAAGTAAAATAAATAGGAATATGAATTAAAATGGATTTGATGAGAATATTAGAAGCATAATTTCAAGAAAAAATGAGGTTGAGGAGAATTTTAGAGGCTTAATATCAAGAAAAAATGAGTTTAAGTAGAATTTTAAAAGCTTAATTTCAAGAAAGATAAAGAGGAATAGAAGGTACTGGAAATTTCGAGAAAAATGGGCATGAAAAGAAAATGAAAAGTCTGTTAAGAAGAAGAAGAAGAAGAAGAAATTTGGAGAAAAATGGGAATAAAAAAAAATAAAAAGAAAAATCTGTTAGGAAGAAGAAGAGGAAAAGGAGGAAAAAGAAGAAGAAGAAATTGGAGAAAAATGAGCATAAAAAGAAAATGAAAAGCTTGTTAATGTGTTATCTGCTTTTGGAATTCTTCCCCCTATTCTTCACCTGTTTTACGTAAAAGGAACAAGATGAAATGCGTTATTTTCCTTTAGACGTTTCTTTTCTCTTTTCTCCTCTTGTTTTATGTAAGAGGGCTTAATAGGAATTATACATTTTTGTTCATCATTTTGTCAATTAACATAAACATTTATTTAATTTATATCCGTCATATAATCCTTAAAAGGAAACATAATATTATTATTATAAATCAATCCTATCACATATTTAATCGTACATTTTATCTATTACACATTAATCCTATCCATGAACGTAAACAAACCCTTAGAATATATAGATCATTTATTACTCATATTAAGGAGTTCTTTAACACATAGACAGTTTTACTTATATCTAGGAGTTTTGAGTTTTTGTAAATAGTTTGCACTTGTATCAGGAAGTCTTGAATTTATAGATAGTTTATGCTCGTATCAAAAAGCCTTGAATTTGTAAATAATTTATACTCATAACAAGAAGTCTCATTTGAACTAATTTGAATTCTTATAGATATTTTACGCTCATATTAAGGAGCCTTCATTTGAAGTTGAATTTTTGCAAATAGTTTATGCTTGTATAAAGTAGTCTTCATTTGAATTTGAACTTGGTAGACAGCTTATACATGTATCAGGGAGTTTTTATTTGAATTTGAATTTTTAAAGATAGTTTATGCTCGTATCAAGGAGCCTTTTTTCGAATTTGGATTTCTTAGACAATTTGTTTCAATTCACTTGGAACACGCAAATATTTTATCACTCATATCAAGGACTTCTTTAACTTGTGAGCAGTTTTTACCCGTATTAAGGAGCTTTGGATTTTTATAAATAGTTTATGCTCGTATCAATGAGCCCTAAATTTATGGAGAATTTATTCTCATGCCAAGGAGCATTGAATTTTTGGATATAATTTATACTCCTATTCAATAGTCCTGTATTTGCAGACAATTTATACTCAAATTAAGAAGTTTTCATTTGAAATTGAATTTTTGCAAATAGTTTATGCTCGTGACAAGGGTCCTTCATTTGAATTTATATTTTGTACATAGTTTCTACTCGCAACAGGGTCCTTCATTTGAATTTATATTTTTGTACATAGTTTCTACTCGTATTAGCGAGCCTTTATTTGAATTTGGATTTATTAGATAGTTTATACTTGTATCAAGGAGTCTTTATTTGAATTGCAATGTTTTAGATAGTTTATGCTCATGACAATACTCGTATCAAGGATTTTAGGGTTGGGAGTAGGTGTGTTTAGATACAAGTATGATTATCGTATATATAGAATCTCAAGACTTTTAATATTGTAAACCCATTTAATAGGTTAGAGTCCATTAATATGGATACTTATTGGATCATAGGCCATGGGCCATATGCCTAACCCAATTTATTACAATGCTAAATGCAATTTAAATCTTAGAAGAAAATGTGAAAATGTATTAGAGGTCAATTTTCATGAAAAAAATAAAATACAGGGTATTTTAACTAGAGTCCTAATTTGATGTGAAACTGACCCTTCACAGTCCTGGGATACCGTGGAGTCTTCAACTACTACTGCAATTCCAAGATATGAATTAATGCGATTCTGGTACTTTTGGCATTAAATCGAATTGTTAGCTCATTTCTTGCTACTTCGACATAATAAAGATAAGTCCATAATTAAAAAAAAAAAAATAAAGCGAAAATATAAAATAAAATGGACTTATCACGCATTTAATGTTGTAGTTGCATATACTTTACCCTTCCCCTTCCGAACCTCTTTGTATCAACCAATAAAGTCATAGTATATTCAATTGTTGGGAAAATGCACCTTTGGTCTCGTAGGATACATATGCATTTTCACTGTTAGTTTCAAATTATTCGGATTCGGCACTTTTAGGCCCAATTTTTTTATGTTTTAATGATTTTGATCTTCCATCTCCATTTTTCACTATATTTTTAATGGTGAAGGCCCGTGAACTCCATGATTTGTTAATATTCTGCTGCAAAGGAGGGGAGGGGGAAAAATGTGGAAACACACGCACTCTCTCTCTATATATTTAGACAAACTTAATTTTGATATATTAAGTATTATGTAATTAAATATTATATGTAATCTACAAAAATAATATAATGTAATTTATATAATTTTGTATTGTATGTAATTTATGTAAAAATTATATATTAAAAATGCATGAAAATTTAATTATAAAAATTATATTATACTAAATTAATATACATTTAGTAAATTATAAATATAATACAAAATTATATAATTCTAAGGTAATATATATTTAGCACTATAGAATATGTTTTATTGAGCTTTTCACTGAACTTTGGAAAACTTGGGATGCTAACATGCTCGAGAATGAGAATCAAGCCAAACGTAGTTCAACTAGTACATCAGCAAAATATAGTCAAAATAACATCTAAACACCTAAAAATGAGGAGTACTACTCCGTAATCAAAGATCACATGAAAACGAATATGCATGCTCAAAATCAAGGTGCGCCCGTGTAATATCCTGCATGGAATATATTTAGTACTATATTTATTATATATAATTTAAATAAAAATTAAGTGAATCACTTAAATAAAAATTACATATCTAATTTACATAAAAAATATATATTAAAAATTACATAAAAATTGAGTATAAGAATTATAAAATACTAAATTAATATATATTTTGAATTATATAATTAATATTATATTAAGTATTATATCATTTACATAAAATTTACATAAAAATTATATTATGTAATTTATATAATTTTGTATTATATATTTGGGTAAAACTTAAAAATTAAGTATAAACGTTATATAATACTAGATCACTATATATTTGGTATCATATAGTTTAGTATGGCATTAAGTATTATATATTTATTATTGTATTAAGCATTATATGATTTACATAAAAATTGATTATACAATTTACAAAAACATTATATATTAAAAGTTACATAAAATTAAGTAAAAAAAAATATATAGTACTAAATATGCAAATTATAATATATCTAAAAAGGACAGGGGACGATTAGACTAAAAAGTGTGCAATATTTCACTTATTTCTCAATAGTACATTTAGTGTCGCCTAACGACTTCACGTTCTCTGTTGAAATTTAATGAAAAACAAAGAGAAGGATCAAAGGTGTTAAAAAATGAAAAATTGAACCTGAAGTGTCAAACCCAAATAGTTTGAAATTAATAATTAAAATGCGCATAGCCTATGGACCGAAAGGGCAGTTTTTTCTAAATTATCATGTCATTAAAGTAAGTTTGAGATTTTCATCCAGAGTACACCTCGAATCTATTTACCTAGGCTCTTGAAATTATAGAAAATTAATTGCTATACAAACCACTCATCTCATGCACGTTTTAGAAAAAAGGAAGGAAAAAAAGGGGCTGCCAGTACCTAAGTAGTAGGTTAGGCATACTCGTAACTGTATATTAATTTAAAAAAAAAAAAAAAAGGCTTGGGCTACTACTACCCCCTTATATTTTACAGGCCCCCTCTATGAGGTAGAGGATGTAATTCTTTTTTGTAAGTACTACTTCCCTTACAAGGAGTACTACTATGACTGCTACTACTACTCTCTTTAACGCAAGCCGAAAAAGGACAGAGACTTCATTAACATAAATGAGATGTTAGTGTCACTTTGGGCAGGTAAACCACGTGCTCTCTTTAATGCGTTCTCATGTATATGACCCATCAATGAGAAAATGTGTCCTCATATAAATGGAGTTTATGAGTCAATTAAGGGGGTGTGTTTGGCTAGGGTTATTCAAAATATCTTATAAATTCGCTCCTATGCATATTTTATAAAATATATTTTTATAGCTTATGTGCATGTTAGATCTAATTTCAAAAATCAAATGTTGATGTGTTTGAATATAAAATGTTAGTTACAGCGATTTTGTAATCAAGATAGTTAAAATCAAACTGGATTCTGATATGATCCTACCATATCTTTTCATGAGCAACACATGAAAGCATACTATCAAATTAATAACATTCTCATATGATCTTACCATCATATTTTGAGAGCTGTTAAGCTCTTTTTTGAAGAAATTTACATAACATATTTTAATATACTATAAGATGTTTTTAATAGCTATGAGCTCACATAGACCCTCAAGGTATGAGTCATTTGTGTATTTATTGACTATTTGTTCTCTATGTAGTTCAAAAATTTCATGGCATATTTTCCCAAAAAAAAAAAAAAAAAGGAAAAAAAATGCCACTCATTCAAAATTTACACCTACTCTGGAAAGTTTGATAAAACTGTCAAATGGCATAAATTTGAGTAGAATTGTTAGTTAATTCCCATTGATGAATTTTGAAAATGTTGCATTTACGCTATGCTTGAATTCAGGAATGTACGTGAAAAAAAAATAATAAAAAAAGAAGAAGGAGAAGCTAAAGTTGCAAAAATTAAACAACAAAGTTACATCATTTGAAATGTAGAAAAAAAACACTTTCATATTTTTTCCATCTTGAAATCCATGTTCAAAATATAGCGTTAATACTAAGGAGGATTTGGTGGTGGACTTTCCACATAGCATACATACCATCATTCCTTTAAGCCACAAAAGTTTGACATAGTAATTGTGCCTAAATACTCTATTCAATACAAGAAAAGTTCGTTATTGTCGTACGAATCATCTAGCCAAGCATCACTATAATAGTTTAAAGAGAAGCAAGGGTTTATTTAACAAAGTTGATAGTAAAAGTAGAGATTTTTATATAGTTATTTTTAATGGATTTAAGTGTAACAAAAGTTATTGTCATAGCTTTTTCCAAACAAAAAAAAAAAAAAAATTGATATTGTCACACATTAGACGTAACAATAACACAGTTATTGTGACGTTTTTCCATATCATAATAGGCATTTTTTTTGTAGTTCCTGTTATAATATGATAAAAATTTTACTTTTGTTTTTATTATAGTTTAAGCATTGTCGAGCATGACCTTTGTATTGCACCGCTATAAGCTAAACTAAAGAGTATTTAAATAAACTGAAACAATGTGGGGCGGGGCATAAAAATAAGAAAGACTACTCTAGGAACATCTTGGCACATTTCTCTTTTGGAGTGTTATCAATTGCTTGGCCTGTCTGCAAGTGTGAAGGTTTATGTCTAACACAATAATCAAGTTGTATGTGATGTTAGCCTTCATGTGGAAGTCGAAATTTCGGGTAATCAACTGAGCACGTTTGACTCCCTTTATCGTGGTTTGCCTGCCGTGCAGTAGATTGGAGGTCAAATGTTGGTCAATCTCTTCGAATCTCAAATATGTTATAGGCAACTCTAGCTCGACCTCGACCTCAAGGTCTTTCATTCCCCTACAACACTCCTTAGGCTCGACATTAGGGTCTAGCCATCAAAATTCTCCCCTTGTAACACCCCGAGATTTCCCAAATTAAAATTTTCGAATAATTGATTTCGTAAATTAAATCAATTTCAAATAAAACGAGAATGAATTAATTTCAAGAAATATTTTTCACACTCAAAAATAATTTCCTCGTTTACACTCAGATATCTTGGTCCAATACATTTTGTTAAGCCTAAATCAAGCCTAAACAAGACCCCAAATCAGTCACACCTTAATCCCAATTACTTAAGCACTTAAAATCTAATTAAACAAAATAATTAAGGACAAAATAATTGAAGGAATGGGCTCCTATCACCAACTTTTGCAGGGAGCATGGCTGGCCGAAAGTTATACATTAATTAGTGGAAAGTTTGGTAAGAATTAATTAGTGAAAAGTTTGGTGAGATTAGTTAAATTAATCCTATTTAATCAAACTTTAGGCTATAAATAGAGGTTGAAATTTGGAAAGAAACCAACCACACCTCATTTCATTTCTTCCTTTCTTTTCGGCAGCTTACATTTCAAACACACATTCACTAAAATTCTTCTTACCTTAAGCAAGATTTGAAGGGGGAAAACAAGGGTGTTTACTTAAGCCTCGGTAAGTAAGTTTTAGTAAATATTAGGTGTTATGATTTTGTTAAGATATGAGCTTGAATAAGAGCTTATTTTGTGTCTAGACGTTGATTTTTTCGGATTGCTCGGTTTCTAACATCTTAAGCTCCGGACGACAAGTAAGACTTACAGAATTCTTGCCTCTTTCATACGATTATATGCTTTTATCCTTTATACTTTATTCGTTGCCTATCTTGAGCTTATAATGCCTTTATTGTTCTTGTCATGACACTTTTGATTATGAGCTTTGTAATGCCGTTGTTACGTTTCTTGATATTCTATGCTCAAAATTGTTGATATACCAAACTTAATGCTTGTTGAACATCTATGCCTTATTTTGAACTCAAATATTTGGACCATGGACTAAAAAGGAGAATTTGAATAATTAAAAAACGTAAGAAAAGAAAAAAATGATAGCCTCTCGTATAACTTCGGTCAGCACAACACTTAACTTCGTAACTGCCGAAACTCGACTTCCACTCGTCCAAATGACTCATATAATATACCGTTGGAAACCTCTTTGAGTGTAGATGTTTTTAAAACCAAGAATTATGAAAAACAAAGAAGGAAAATGAGTGAAAATGGCCTCGGAAAGTCAACTGTCATTTCCATCATATTCCAGTTATATCTGCTTTATCTTCAAAACTCGACTTCCCCTCATCCGAATGACTCGTATAATATACCGTTGAAAGCCTCTTTAAGTGTAGATAATATTGGAATTTTGATTCACTCAAAAATATAGAAAATTATGGTCAGAAACATCCATAGAACATGACCTGCTAGATTTGCAAGAAGCTGGACAAAATTTGCCTTGACTTCCACTTTCAAAAATTTAAAAATTGAACTTTTCCTTATCGAATTAACCCGAAAAATATACCGTTAGAAAGCTTATCGAGTCTAGTTAATTATGGAGTTAAAATACGGATTTTAATTCATGAAAATGAATTTTTAAAATAATCGAAAAGTGGACTGCCGCTAGAAAAATGTTGATTTTTAGCTATTTTGATATTTTCTCTTTAAATGTAATATATTTAAATTAAAAATTCCATATCTTTTAACAAACCATTTTGATGATCTAAATGAGGTCTTATATCCAAAGTCAAATTAAATAAATTCGATATTTACAGTTGTTACCTAATGATTTCTTTCGTATATTTAATTTTTTTAACAAGATAAGAATTTAAAAATGAAAAAAAAGAAAATTCTCTAGTCCATAGTCCAATTCCGATCTAATTGTCCTCTACAGTCTATAATCTCAATTTCGATCCATTTGTTCTTTATAATCTATGATTTCAAATTTCAATTCGTTTGATTGATATGATTGACCGTGTTTCCGAATTATTTATTATGATCAGTCAATCAAATATGTGCCGAATGACTTCATGATTATAAGATATGTTTGAATATCCCCTTTTTTGTTAACCTCATGATAACCAAGCAAGTTGGGCCTTGGGGATTTTCAGGAGTATCGGATTGGGCAACATCGGGTTGTAGGTTCGAACTCTTGTAAATCCCTGCAAGTTGTGTAGTTCGGATAGCCCTGGAGGTAGGGTTCTGAAGAGCTATCCTAAAGCACCTACGTTGGCTGTGCTTTACTGTTATAAGTTGCTCCCTAGGGAGTTTGGAGGGATAAGGAAATGTATGTGATATATGTTAGAGTTATAAGGGTGACAGACCTACCAAAGAATCTGCCTCAGCCATACGACTCTAATGTGATTAAAGTTATTGATAAATATTTGATTTGCTCGTCCGTTTGTTCAAGTTCGTTTATGAAAATCACATTCTTGTCTTGTTGTTCACATACCCGTTGTTTGGAACTCTATCGTTTCTATTCCTATGCCGTAAGTTTTACTGGGTCAGTGGACTCATGATTTCACCATATTATGTAGGTTCGTAAACCATGATGATTGATTGATGGCAAGTTTGATCGAGTTAGTTTCTTTTGGAATTGTATTAAGTATGAATTTTAGCCAGCTCGGACCTATGAACTCATAAGTTGTATTATTTTAACGGCTTGTAATAGATAATTAGACGCTTATGTATTGTGGACTACCTTATTGTCTCGAATGATATTTTGGGATTTTAGTTCGAATTGTTCTTGTTAGTTCCTGTATTTGAGTTCTAGCTCGCTTTTAGTTCGCGAGTAGCGTCTCGGATCGTGGGGCGGAATGCCATCGTGACACGGGGCGTTACACCCCTTTTGGCTCGACCTCATCACACCCAGGGTCTTGTCAGAACTAGCTCCAACACAGCCAAATCTGAGGGCTAACAACCCTGCTATCACAAATAATGCGATATCAAACAACATTAAATGCCTTCACAGGCTTCGTTTAATACACCCCATGTCAATAGTGGCTAATCCCATAATATTCGCCTAGGTCACACATGCTACTGGCAGGAGCTATCTAGCCCCCATCCTAATTGGTCGAACAAAAGACAATTCACCCTATGACATCACCTGAGTCAAGAATAAACCCTTAAATTCAGGGATGGCAAAATAGAGATTCCCAACCTAAAGTCTTAAGCATCCACCACTACAAATACTAGGTTTGTTTATTGCTACGGGGTTATACACTCTACTCTCATAAATTCCTTCTCCTACTTTAACTTTTCAGCCTCCTTTACGCGACCTGACTTGGTACTGGGGGTCTTAGTGGAGGGCACTCCCCAATAGCCCAACGTATTTGCTACCTTACAGGTCTAACCCTACATTCTCATCAGCTATTTGACATGGACTTTTCGATCTATCCAGCTCACCTCAACCAAAATCAACCTCATCATATATCATAATATATAATATATATGAATTATGTTTTTTGTTTTTTAATCCACACACTGGTTAAATATTATCATTTGTTGTCTACATATAGATCAGAGGGTGTTGGGTGTTGGTTCTACTTTATAAATGAGTGATTTTCACTTAAAAAAAAGCCGGGAAAGTACTAAAGATGACTAGCAAAAGTTGAGAGTATGGAACTAAAAGCCAAAAAATTTAAAAAGCTAATGATGGGTGTCTATCAAAACAGTAATTTTTCACAATTTTATCAAACTTATATTAGAGAAAAATAGAAGTAGATTGTAAAAGCACCTTCAGTCTTGTCAATGTAAAAGTTACTTTACCAAACACTCTCATAGGCACTTTTCAATAACTAAAAATTAAAAATTGCTGCAAAAAACAATGCCAAACTTCCTCATAGTGTTAGTCATAATGTAATGTTCTTTTGTCTCCGGAAAAACTATTATATATATAATATAACAAAATTTTGTTGGCGTAGCGTGTATAATTCATATTGTTTGCTATTTTTTCACATGCAAATCTTTGTTGAAAAAGCAATTTTGTTGTACTATACAAAAAGAGATAATTACTTCTACAACTCCTTAGGTTTGATATAATTACCAAAACATTTCTTGAGATTTGAATTGTAATTAGACCGGCTATCATTAGTTTTGCTAACGTATAATTATAATTTCACCTAGTTGTCCTGACACATAATGACAATTATTGGTCTTGTTGAAAGTACTATTTAATAATATTTCTGAATTTGCAGGATGTGTAGTTGTAATTATCACCAAATGAACTAACAGTAGGAGACATAATGATAATTATTCAAGTTTTAGGAGTTGGTTGGATAGTTATGCCAAACATCATGGGTGTTCAGGTAATTGTCGCATATAAAAGTGAAGAGTTTTTGCGAGTACCAATTTTTATATATTCAAAGTCATCCTTTATATATGATGTTCTAAACAATTAAGGATAAAATTATATTTTGGATACCTATCAATCCACTAGAAGAGAATCACTCTCCATCAAACTTCTAAGAAAAAGAGGATTTTCAATATCTAAAACTCCTTAAATAAGAATTTACTTTCTCTCATACGATCCATATCTATATAATTGTGTAGTTATTAACAATGTTGATTCTACAATATTCATGCATTTGAATATCTTCGACATTTGCATAAGATAAAGAATAAGTTTGTGCAAGAAGGCAAGCTCTATATATATATACATATATATTCTTATTCCCTTTTCATCAAATATTCAACAAATGTCTCCAAATTGCCTTTAAAGCCTGATGGGAGTGAAAATAGTAATTTGAGATTAGTTTTATTGTACTCATCCGGCTATTATCAAGAGTGTGAATTCCATTTGAAGTCGTCTTTGTAAGCTTAGTTTGATGGAATTTGATGTGTGCTTAATATTTTAGGATAAGAAAAATAAAAAAAAAATAAAATAAAATCTGATGGGTGGAAAAGCCCTTGCACGATTATTGTCATGCTTGCTTACCATCATAACATTGGTTATTCCGAAATTGAATTTAAGAGCTACGAATTAACCTTTACAGTGGATATTAATTCCGGAATAATATTTGTTTGATTTAATTGACGCATCAAAGGTGCTTAATGAGTTTTGTTTTAAATAACTAATTTTTTTAGTACTATTTAATTATGGTTTCTTGGTTCAAGAGCCAAAATCAAGGCAAGAGGTTCAAAGAAAACAACATTTGAGTACTAATTGGATACATTTTCTATTATATTTTCTCAACATATTTTTATTAGATTCATTTATTTTAATGTAAAATGAAAATATAGTTAGATTTGCAAAGTTTTATCAATATTTTAACTTGACGATTTGATTTATTTATTTATTTTTAAAAATATGATTAACATATTTGTAAAAATATATACAAATGCAATACTGAATTTGCAGTTATGGTATAATTTGAGGACAAAGGCAATACAATTGTTTACCCACCAGATTGGTTCAATGACCCATAGTTGTTAAAATATTAGAGATGTCAAACAAGTCAACCTGACGAGTAGGCTCATGAGCCGGCTCGAATTAAGCTCAACTCAAACTCGAACCGAGGTCAACGATCTTGAAATTGATCACGGACCGAGCTCAAGCTTAAAAATAGTTGATCGTGAGCTTTTAATTATATTTATATATTTTTTTATAATTGTATTATATATGATATATATTTTAATTATACATTATATATATATTATATACCCATGAATTATAAATCTAAACAAATGAATATTTATTAATGAAAAATAATTAATATTTCCAGCTCGAGCTCAGTTCCTCTCATTCGAGCTCGAGCCTGAACACATGAAAAAAAAAAAAGCTTGTCGAGCTTGAGCTCATAACATATAAATTGAGCCCGAGCCTAGAAATTTCTTTGAGCTAGGCTTGTTGACAATACTTAATTTGTAGATATAGTATGATCTGAGGACAAAGGCAATACAATTATTTACCCGCCAGACCGATGCAGCTGCCCACGGGGGCTAAAAATTGTGGAAGACATGGACATGAAATTATGAATTCAGGATCATTTGAGAAACTGCAGAAATGGGGAGACAATACCAAAAAATATACTGGACTTTGCCAAAAGCAAATTGGTAACTTCACACATTCAAGTACACGAGATCAAAGGTTCCCCCTTGCGGACTCGTTTCGTAATGCTATTTTTTATCTCCTTATCGGGGGGAAAAAAAAAAGAAAGAAAAAAAAAAAGAAAAAGAAAAAAA
>JACFYI010000114.1:309428-320385 GCA_014898755.1 Handroanthus guayacan
AAGGCTCTCTTTTCTTGTCGCATCTCTCTAAGCTAGGCGAGGAGTACTCAACTTGGAACATTTCCCCTAGAAGATCAGAATCTAGTCATTTTTCTGAATTGCATACATGCTTTAAAATCTTTAGTCAAACTAGTAGACTAAGGGTAGTCTGGGACTCGTTCCCCCCTTAATAATTCATTGAAAGGTAGCATATTTTCAACTAAATCCCCAAAAATAGACTTCTAAAATAGGCTTCAGTTTGAAAAGACAATTTTGCCCCCTTTGCAATGTTATATTAGGCAATTGCAATTAGCCCCCCCTACAAGTGGAAAAAAGACAAAATAACACCCCTCCCCAAAATATTCCTCAAGTTTTAAATTATTAAAATTCTACCCCAAAATATACTATTTGATCAGATTTACGAACTCTTTTATATATTCAAAGGCATGCACTCATAAATTAAAAAAATATTTTAATATAGTTGTTTTAATAAAAATATTTAATTATTTAAACAACTTCTTTTATTTTTCAAACAAACAAAATTTTTAAGTTCTTTATTATTTTTAAAATAACATTTTACATTAAATTTATATTGTTTTATTTAGATTTGAATTTTTATGTTATAAAATTATTTCTTGACAGAGCTATTTTATAAATATATTTTTATTTTTTCTTAAAAGACAATTTGAAGATCTTTATGCTATCCGAAAGTGCTTATTTTTTTTGTGGGGGTATTTTCTTTTTTTTTCCATTTCATAAGAGCTCTAATTGCAATTTGTCTCAATATTATATCAAACTGAAAAGGGGAAAAATAGACCTTTTACGTTAAAATTCACTATCCCAATTGCACTTCACGCACTTAAATGTCATGGTTGGACGAGGGAGGTGTAGTACCTATTTTTTGAAAGTTTAGGGGGATATCATGCCTATTTTTTTTGTCAAGAGGGATATTTTACCAATTTTCTATTTCATTGGGGATTAATTGCAATTTATCAATTTTTTCACTTCCCGCTTTTCTTCCCCCAATTTTTTTCTTTCTTCTTCACGGTTTTTCTGTTCCTATCTCCTCAAGCCCTAACTCTCTCATAGAAATTCAATCGAAAAGGCCATTCCACCTTGATTTTTTGCTGTTCGCCGCCGTTGCCCCCTCTTCCACTGCCACTGGAGGTAAACCCAACTGAAATTATTCCCTTGGATGTATTGAAGTTGCTGCTTTCATCGTTTGGTGTGTGTGTGTGTTCGTTTTCTCTTACAGAAATCCAATCGAAAAGGCTATTCCATCCCTATTTTTTGTTGTTCCCCATTGTTGCCCCATCTTCCACTGCCATTGGGGGTAAAGCCAATCGAAATTATTCCCTTGGATGTATTGAAGTTGCTGCTTTCATCATTTGGTGTGTGTGTGTTCTCGTTTTTATTTGTGAACTTGGGTTCTTATTTGAGGAAAAACAACTACATGGTAGGCGTGGATCTGAGCAATAGATTTGAGGACAAACAACTACATGTTCATTTTTCAATCTTGTTCAACTTTTTTGGTCTCTCTAAACAAATATTAAAAATATTAGGTGCAACAGAGTGTATAAAGGTTGAAGCACTTTTTCCTTATTTTTTAAGTTCATCTATCTTTACAGTGATAATGAGTTAGTGGAATAAATTAACTTATTCTATCATTATCATGTTATGAACCTATTTTTCTTTTCTTGATATTTGTAATAAGAACAGAGTATTGGGGTTCATGAGCCAGTAGGACGAGGGGTTAATGGAATATGATATCACTTTGTTTTATTTGTCATTTGGACTAGACATTATATTAGAACTTCCAAAAGAAGTTCACTGCATGTACCTTCAACAAAATTCCTTGTGGCTTCCTTAATGGTGAGGGTTCCTTAATTAGCACTAAATTTATTTATTATTCAATTAATTACGCTGTGTTCATTTGGATCATATGCAAAACATTTCTGTCCTGATCATGGTGGCTTGTGGCAAAATAGGAGAATGATAAGTGGGTCACATTGGCATGCGTTAATTGCTTAGATAGTTAAAGTGAACATGAAAGTGTGGGACATATTATTGTGATTATTTTATCCTATTATTTGTGTTACTTGTTCTATTTTAGGTTGGTGAGATTATTGGCAGGTTTGAAAAGAAAGGTTTTACTTTGAAAGGTAGTTCTTTTCCCAATTAATAAATAAGATCACCTCTTTTCATTAATGATGATTAGTGCGTCTTAATATTTTGTTTTCCTTTTGATTACTTATGATTTGTGCTCAATTGGTCTTTGTCAATTAGAGGTCACTTTCCTCTTGATTACTTATGATTTCTAGTCTATAATTACTTATGATTTGTGCTCAATTTTGTGTTCACTGGGTGTATGATTATGAAAATTCTGTCACAGCTGGGAATGCTTCTAGCATAAGGTTTGTTGCTCTACTTCATACTTTCTGTTTTGCTCTTATTTCTAGTGAGTCAAATAATATAACTGTTCATAGATAATGATGTGCATTTTTGTAGGAAATGTTAAAAAGCTCTCCTTCTTTTAGTTATTGTTGGTTAGGAATTAGCTAAGCTTACACTTCAATTGCATTCCCTGATTTGCATGTGATTTACTCGCAATTTGATTTGGTAGCTTGTGTTAATCTTAGAGTCCAATATATATTTAGTGACTTCTTAAGTGAGAATGTAAACAAGTATGAGCTTCTATAAAGGAAAACTGAATTTACTTTGTTTCTATCCAACTCACGTAAAGCTCCACGATAACAAGAAGGAAGTGGTGTAGCTTTGAAGTTAAAGCTTTTCCTGAACTGCTTTTGTTCAGTTTCTGTCTTTTCCCACAAAACATCAACATAATGCCAGCATTTTGCTAAGTATAAAAACGTATTTGTTTGAATGATCAGAAAATATAAACTAATATGAAAAAATATTTCTTACCTTTGTCTTTTTCTGAAGTTGGTGCATTTCAGCTTCCTTCGCATATGTTTTCGCCTCTAACTTCATGATAGCCTCAAAGAAAAAAGAGAACACCATAACTAAGTATATACAATGTATCTTAAGCATGGCGTTGGTTAACAGTACAATGTATATTTTGCCTCTTTCTTTCTCTCTGCCCATTCGTTACATTTGAGACTTGACCTAGAATTATCCTATTTTGTACTTGGTTTAGTTGTACCAGCAGCTGGATTAACCCTAAAACTGGGTCATGTGATGCTGTTGCGGGCCCCTCGTTTTTACAATCAAGTCAAGCAAAACAATCGGAGATTCATGAAATGAAGAAGCAAATGAGTACAATGCAGAACATGCACCATGGACAACAGGCCATGCAAGAAACCATGTAGCAGTTGCTTGCATCTTGACCCCTCTTTTATCTAGTATGGCTACCTCTCGATCAAATGTTGGAGCTTCATCCCAACAGTAGGATACTCACAACAATAGTCTGAGATCCATTTAGATGAGATAGAATTGATGTTATTAATTCAAATACTTTTGTCATTTACTAATTAAATATGTCAAACATATTTTTTAAGTATGTTAACTTTGTGTTTACGTTTTGTAATGATACACTATATGCATATATATAATATTTGTTGATTGGATGATGGTGTTGGTGATGTTGACAAAATTAGATGTGAAATTGTATACAGGAAGGAATGGGTCCAAAATAAAACACTCTTGTATACAAAAAGGTAGGTTAGCTACAGATTAACTAGGGATTAGCGAGGAAAACCAACACAAGTAGCGACGAAATGGCTAGCCAATGGCAATGAAAAAAACAATAGCTACGAATACGCTATGGAATTGCAAAAAAATGTTAGCTATGCAATGGCTGCATCTTAGCTATGAAAACTAGATACGGATCAGCTACAACCAAGAGCTACCGCATGCCTACACAATAGCTGTGGACCCCGCTTCTCGCTCTTTTGCGATAGCCTCCAACCTTATGCACTTCACGATGACATTACAACGGAATGTCATCCCTCGCTGTTTTATGGCGGCGGATAGCGAGGGAAAACATTTCCTAGCGATTTAGTGACCTATATGAGGCTACCAAATATTTCCTCGCTGTTCCCTAGCAAATCCGTTGCTGGTTCTTTCGGGCTACAACTTAGCTACGAAATTGCTACAGATATTTTCCTAGCTAAAATATGATTTTCTAGTAGTATATAAAAATCTAATGTGTAATGTCATCACGAAAGTTATCAAATTATATTAATTTATGGTATTCAAAATTATATGAATTACTAATATAGGCACTAATAGATATTTTTTATATGTTTTAGCATTTTTCACAGTTTTTTTGGAATTTTTTCAATATTTTGAGCACAAAATATTTGGAACGGCCGCAACTGTTTCGCGATAATGCAGTGGAACTAGAATAATGGTCTTCGTTTTGGGCCCCGTGACCGTTCTGGCGAACCATGGTTCTCCTCCTTTAAACTTTTACAATCTTCAAGATGAAAGAATGATGGGCAAACGAACCCCTAAACTAGCCATAAAAGCAAAACAAAAAATTAAAAATTACTCCTATTGATAGAGGTCGTTTGATGCTAGACTATTCTTCAGTAATAGATTGTTTATGTAATTGATGCTTCATATTACGAAAAATGTGCATGAGTCAGTCCTTGCCTTGCGCCTGGATTAAGACTTTCAGCCATAGCCGAATAGGAAAAATTAGCTCAATATCGAGGCAACAAAGAGATGCGTGATGCGATCGTGCCATGTTTTGCTCAGGCCAATTCTTATTTTCGACTGGGATCCATTTTAAACTTCCTTTTTGGATTATTGGTCTATGTCTTTGGGCTGACATTGGACTTCGTTGTTCTCTAACAATCTAAAGCACATTAAAAACACACCGGAATTACAAAAACACATAAAAAAATTTAAAAATGACATAAAATGTAATTCCTGTATATCTATAATTGACCTAAAACTAATAGTAAATTCATATAACATCATGGGTAAATAATTCTCTTCGGGAGTGTTATCAATAGCTTGATTTATCTATTAGCATGAAGGTTTATGTCTAACATAATTAATCCTCATGTTGTATTTGATGTTAGCCTTCATGTGGAAGTCGAAAATTTTAGGTAATTAGTTGGGCACGTTTGATTCCCTTTGATGTTGTGTGCTCGCTGGGCAATAGATTGGAGGTTGAACATTGGTTAATCTCATCGAAGCTTAAATATGTCATAGGAGCCTCTAGCTCGACCTCGACCTTAGGGTCTTTCATTCCCTAGCAATCCTCCTTAGGCTCGAACACGACCTCGGGGTCTAGCCTTCAAAGCTCTCCCTTTTGGCTCAATTTCATTAAGCCCAGGGTCTTGCCAGAATCGGCTCCAACACAGCCAAATTTGAGGACTAACGATGTTGTTATCAAATTAATACGATACTAGACAATATTAAATGCCTTAGGCTTCATAAAGTACACCCCATGCCAATAGCACGACTAGTCCCACAATATCTGCTTAGGTAAGACATGCTACTGGTGGGAGCAATCCAGCCCAAATTATATTTGATCAAACAAAAGATAATTCAAACTCTATGACATCACTTGAGTTTGGAATAAACCCTTACTTTAAGGAAGACAAAATAGGGATTCCCAACCCAAAGTCTTAAGCATCCACCACTATGAATGCCATGTCATTTATTACTTCAGGGCTATGTATTCTACACTCATGAAATTCCTTCAACTATTCTTCCTCTCCTGCTTTAACTGTTCTAGCCTCCTTTACTCAACTTGACTTGGCATTGGAGGGCCTTAGAGGAGAGCACTCCCCGATAGCCTAGCGTATCTGCTACCTTGCAGGTTTTCAACCCTGCAACCTCATCATTTGTTTCACATGGACTTTTCGATCGATCCAGCTAACCTTATCCAAAATCAACCTCATCATATACCATAATATATATGAATTATGTTTTTTTTTTATTATTATTTTATCCACACACTGGTTCAATGTTATTGTTTGTTGTCTACAAATAGAGGGCGTTTGGTATTAGTTCTACTTTACAAATAAGTGATTTTCAATTAAAAAAAGTTGATAAAGTACTAAAAATGATTAGCAAAAGTTGAGAGTATGGAACTAAAAGTCAAAAAATTTAAAAAGCTAATGGTGGGTGTTTGTCAAAATAGTAAGTTTTCACAAATTTGTCAAACTCATTTAATAGAAAAGTAGAAACACAATCTAAAAGCACTCTCGGGTTAGTCAATGTAAAAGTTACTTTACCAAATATTCTCAAAAACAATTTTCAACAACTTAAAATTAAAAGCTACCATAAAAAACAATGTCAAACTTACTCATAGTATTATCATAATGTGATGTTCTTTTATCTCCTGAAAAATTACTATATATAATATAACAAAAGTTTGTTATCGTAGCATGTATAATTCATATTGTTTGCTATTTTTTCACATGCTAATCTCTTAAATTGGGACACGATGCTGCAAAAGCAATTATGTTGTACTGCATAGAAAGAGATAATTACATCCACAACTACTTAGATTTAGTATAATTAATTACCAAAACATTCTTTAAGATTTGAATAATTTTAATTACATCCTCTATCATGAGTTCTCCTAATATATAATTACCATTACACACACTGGAACTGACATATAATGACGATCACTCTTCTTGTCCAATGGACTATTTATAATATTTCTAGATTTGTAGGGGCGTAATTGTAATTATCATCAAATGAAGTAACAGTAGGAGATGTAATAGTAAATATCCAAATCCTAGGAGTTGGTTTAATAGTTATGCCAAACCTCATGGGTGTTCAAGTAAGTGAAGCGTTTTTGTGAGTACCAATTTTTATATATTCAAGTTTACCCTTGTATTCTAAACAAATAAGTAAGGATAGAATTATATTTTTGGATACCCATAACCTACTAACTTCTTTTCAGATTCATTCTTCATCAAACTTCTGATGAAAAGAGGATTTTCAATATTTAAAACTCCTTGAATAAATGTTTAATTTCTCTGAAACTCTACATCTATGTAAGTGTAAAGTTATTAATTATGATGATTTTACAATATATACGCATCTGAATATCTTCAACATTTGCATGAAAAAAAAAAAAGAACACGTTTGTGCAAGAAGGCAAGCTATATATATTCTTTTTCCCTTTTTTGTCAAATATTCAACGGATGTCTCCAAATTGTCTTTAAAGCTTGACGGGTGTGATTTTTGTAGTAATCTGAGATTGGTTCCATTGTCATCAAGCTATTATCAAGAGTGTGAATTCCATTTGAAGTTCACTTTTTAAGCTTAGTTTGATTGAATTTGATGTCTGCTTATGTTTTAGGATAATATAAAAAAATCTGATGTCGAAGATGTATCTATGGAGGAAAAGTCCTTGCGCAATTATTATCATGCTACTTACCGTCACAACATTGATTGTTCCGAAATGGAATTTAAGAGCTAGTAATTCACCTTTACTGTGGATTTTAATTATGGAGCAATATTTGTTTGATTTAATTGATGCATCAAAGGTACGCAATGAGTTTTGTATTCTCTATTATTTGGTTCAAGAACCAAAAATCAAGGCAAGAGGTTCAAAAAAGACAACATTTGAGTGCTATTTGAATACATAATATATTATATTTTCTTAACATATTTTTATTAGTTTGATTTATTTTCATGTAAAATGAAACTATTGTTAGATCTGTAAAGTTTTATCAATATTCCAACTTGATAATTTGATTGATTTATTTATTTTTTAAAAAATATGATCAACATATTTGTAAAAATATATACAAATATAATACTTAATTTGCAGATATAGAATGATTTGGGAACAAAGAGAATACAATTGTTTACCCGCCGGACTGGTGTAACGACCCATTATTGCTAAAAAATTAGGGATATTAAACGAACCAATCCTGACTCGAATTAAGCCCAACTTGAGCTCAAACAGAATGAGCTTGAGCTTGGTCATGAACCAAGTTCGAGCTTAAAAATAGTTAATCATGAGCTTGCGAGCATGTTCACAAGCTTTTAATTATATTTATATTTTTTATAACTATATTATAGAAATATAAATAAATAAATATTAAATAATTAGAAATAATTAATATTTTGAACTCGAGCTTATAAGTTCCTTTCATTTAAGTTCGAGCTTGAACACACACAACGAAAAGTCGAGCTCAAAATATATAAATTGAACTCGAGCTCAAGCCTAGAAATTTCTTCCAAGCTCGGCTTCTTGACAATACTTAATTTGTTGATATGAGGTGGGCTAAAGTTAGTGAGTAATTGTACTTCACTAAGTTAGTGACCAATTTTGACCATTAATTTTTTGAAATTTAATCAGAGCACTTCAATTTTTTTAATCTGTTACTAGTTGTGTCTTTTGTTGGGAGATTAATGCACTTTTACGGGAAATTGCGATTAATGGAATGGTCGAGACGAGAGACGTGCCCTCTTTCTTTAAGACAAAAGAGCCCCACACTGGTGCTAACGGTTTACGGCTATCGCCTCCCAAGATACAACGATCTCGTTCAAATAGTAGCAGCACTACAAACTATTTGACTCCAACGAACTTCAATGCATACTAGAACTCTCTTTTAGATTTGGACGGAATATTACTGGAAACTAGAATAATGCAGAGATATTGACTGGAATTATGCTGGAATTTTTTGATGCCTAAAACTCGAAGTGGGGACTATATCTATAGAGTATGAAAGGTTGCTCACAAGTAGTCATTTCTTTTCACACACACCATTCGGAATTAAAATTGCAACTCCTGAAACTAAAGTCGCAACTTTCGGAATCAAAATATTCAACTTCCAAAAGTCGTATCATTCATGAACGGGTGCGACATATATAATTCAGATTTGAGGTGAAGCGACGGGACACCAATTAGCCAATAGGTGTTTTTAGAATTAGCGACTGGAAGAAGAGAGAAATAATTAATTTCTCGACCAGACTTAATTAAATTAAGCCTATTTCAAATGAATTTTGTCCAAAAAAGATATGTATTGGATCTCAGGCCAAATTCCAGTTTAAGTTCCAATATCAATACCAATTCTAATTCCAGTTCCAAATCAAGCCCAACCAACCTGGTTCCAGTTCAAGTACCAGTACTAGTACCAATTCCAATTCCAGCCCAGCCCTAGCCGAAGTCGTACAGGCCGGTCGACCGGTGCGCGCGCGCGTGGTTTGAGTCGAACCTATATTGATGTAGGTCCTCCCCCTTCCAAACACTTGTGGTAACCCCAAGGGGCCCAACCCTTCTCTGGTGCTTGAATTAAATAAGTTGGAACAACAATTCTTCTTCTTCCAATGTGGGATTTTTCATCTTCCCACTTTCCATTTTCACCTTAGTCACTACTCTTTAGTCAACCTGAAGTGGCTCACTTCATGCATTAATTTCTCATTCACCTAGAAATTGTTTTGGGCAAATAATTGTATCATCATAATGTACCCGTGGCGTAGATTATGACAAATACACGAAATTCGAGAAATTAATATTCGAGCACATTTTAATTATTTGGTCAAACGGACCAATTTCCAACATCTTTTACTTTTACCTGTAACCTAGAAAGGTGGTCATAGTATTATTGATGCAATGATGATGTAGTTAGAGTCTTAATTAGAATCTAAATTTATTAACAATATATAGATATTAACTTTTTAAATGTTTTGAAGTTTAAAAATAAGCTTTATTGCAAAATCTTGATGTACTTAATCATTAATTATTATGAAAATTAGTTAATAAATGCAAATATTTAGAAACAAAATATTCAAATTAGTTAAACTTATGACAAAATTAGTTAAATGCAAATCATATATAAAAATTAATATGTTTGTCAACATGTATTTAGAAGCTATGGGACTACTTGGATCTTAGTCGGATCACCTGATATTAAATTCACTTCAAATATTCCAAATAATGGATTTAAGTATTTATGAAATAATTGATAAAAAGTACTATTTTTTTAAAAAAAAAATGGAGTTAACAATAAATTTTAGTGCAAAAATAGGGATAATTTATTACTAATTAATTGTTGTTGTGATAGTTATTTTACAAAATAGTCACGTACAAAATATAGTAATTGTTGTGTTAATGCAATGCATTTATAGAAGTTATTGAATTAGGATCTAAAATAAGTGGGATTCGCCTAATATTCAAGTTCACTCCAACTATGTCAGATAACAGATCTATGCATTTTTTAAATAATTACAATTAAGTAAATTCTTTTAATATTTTGAAGTTCTAAAATTAAAGTTTAGTGCAAAAATTTTGATAAAGTTTGTTATTAACTAACAATGAAGGTTATTCTATAAAATAGTTATGTTCACTCGTCTATCAAATTAATGAGATGATTTCGATTTAAAAAAAAAAAAAGAAAGAAAAAGAAAAGTAAAGTCTTTAAAATATGAGCTTTGAACTACTTATATTGAAACTTGACTAGATTGTGAGTGAATTGAATTTCCATCACATTAAGTCTTAATTTAAATTGAATGTTGATCAAGATAAGACATATTTTAAATATTTAGAATATTGAATACTGATTAATATGTTAATTATAAATATTTAGAAGTAATCAAATTTGAATCTTAAACGGGTCGGACACTAAATATCCAAATCCACTTTGATTATCTCATAAAATTGGACTAAATATTGTATAAAATATAAGTACATTTTTTAAGGATCCGGTGGCTCAATATTAAAATTCAATCAAATTATTTAAAGGAACGAATCTAAGTATCACACATAATAATTAATATTTATATAGATTTTAATTATTTTGAAAATAAAATAAAATCTTTTAAATATTTGCAAATCTGTGACTTATTTAGTGGCTAATTAATACTCATGATAGTTATTTAAATAATTATATTTGAAATGTAAAGATTAATAATATAATAGTGAAATGTCATGAGCATAAATATACATGTATAATAATTATGCACATGATATACATAAAGGGAGAATTGCAAAAAGTCCCCCTGTGTTATCCATAATTGGCATTAAGACCCC
>JACFYI010000114.1:320485-334104 GCA_014898755.1 Handroanthus guayacan
GGTCTTAATGCCAATTATGGATAACACAGGGGGTCTTTTTGCAATTCTCCCTATACATAAAATATATAAACGTATATATGTGCATTTTATATATGCTTCATTTTTTATTATTTTTTGGTATGTGTATGTGAAGCTTAATTTCTGCATTTCATTGTCTTGAGTGAAGAAATACAATTTAAATGCAAAAATGTGATTTGGTTGTAAATTAGTAATTATGATAGTTAATATAAAGTTATTGAATTAGCGGGCATGTGTATTATGATACTTGCAAAGTTGTCAAGTAAAAAAAACGAAATTACATAATTTATTTCCAAAGTTATGTAACTGTTAATAAACAATAAACAAACCTCTATAATTTTGAAAATTTTTAATTGAAAAATCATATAGAAAAATTTTAATAAATAGCTAAAAGCATTTTGCGAACATTTAAGGCGTCATGGTGTGACCAAATATGGATCTTCCATAGCATGATTACTCTTGATAGGAATATTGATATTATTAGAGGATCGAGTGCATCAGAGATACATGTATAATGTATGATACATATTATTTAATATATGTTATTAAATGTATATTATATTATATTATTTATTACCTATATTTTATATATATATTATTATTTTATTATTATTACTATTATTATTATTTTTTATTATTATATTATTATTATATATCTTATAAGCGGGAATGCGCGTGCCTACAGTGTTTTGGCGAGTGCACGGCTTTTTTAATTTTTTTTTCGCTTATCAATGTACGAAAACGACACCGTTTTATTAATGTTGTGCTTTTATTGCTTGTTCATTGTGCTACTTAGCATGTACTTCTAATGGGGCCCATAGGTTTGGTCGGAAGAAAAAATCGACTTTCTGGATTTTTTTTTTATTTAATGGCAAAACGATGGCGTGTTGGTAAAGTGTGCTATGTTAGTTTGTTCTTTTTGCTGTTTTGGTGGTACTGATGGTGGGCCCCCTCCACCATGGTCAGAAGAAAAATAGAAAATTAAAAAGTGTCTTTTTCCTATACATTTGATTGATGAAAGTCTGATTTACATTTTCCTACCTCGTGGCTTTCACTGTTTCCTTTTTCCTCCCTTTTTTATTTTTTATTTTATTTTTATTTTATTTTTATTTTTGATGAATTGCTTTTTTTTTTTTCCCTTTCTTCTCTTTCTTTCCTATATTTTTCTTCTGACTTTTCTCACGTAATTGATATTGTCATCTTCTCTCCAGACTTCTCTTTTGTTCTCTATATTTTTCTTCACTTTTTTTTATGTAATTGATAGCACCATCTTTTCTTTAGATTTCTCATTCTTGACTGTTATTATTTTCAGCTTGTGGCCTTGTGAGTGTGAGTTTTAGATGGTATGGGTGAGTTTTGATTTTTCGTTAGCATGGGTTTTCCTTATATTTTGTTTAATATTAATGTTTTGTTATCTAGGGTTTTGGGTGTGGAAAGAGAGGCCTTTTTTGTTTTTTCATTTTTTTTTTATTTGGGATGTTCTGTTGATTTTCCTTGTTCATAGGTTTCTTTCAACAGGGTGTTTAGCTAATTTGAGTGGTTCTGTTTTTTGTTTTAGTGTGGAACGTGGATCGATTTTTGGTTTTGATTAAATGTTGTGATTTACTTTTTGCATCTTCGAGTATATTTACTTTCTTACTCTTTGTGCTCTCTACCTTTTATTGTTGTTGTGTTTTCTTTTTCTCTCTTTTTCTTTTTTTTTATATTTGTTTTGGAAATTGGAAGTTGGGGCATTCCCATTATGTTTCTCCAGCATTCTTGGTTCACACTTTGAATATTTAGGCTTTCATGTTTCTTTTTTCTTTTTTTTTTTTTAATGCTCGGTTTCTTTTTATTTTTGTTGAGTTTTTTGGACTGACTGGTTTCTTTTCTTCATCTTCTTTCGTGATTTTTTGAGTCATTTTTCAGTTTACATTTACTTACATGAATGGTGTTCTTGATTTAATCAATTTTATATTTTCTCTATTTATTAAAGATGTTCTTGTGAGATGTTTTAATATGTATAGAATATATTAGATGGTTGTTTTGAGTTCTCTCTCTTTATTATCTTAATAAAGCTATTGCTTCTGACTGTTTTGCATTTTTCCTTCTGTCTTTATTTTTTATTTTTGTTTTTCTAGGGCTTGGTTTCATGCTTTCATCCAGATTTTTTTTTTTTAATATTTAAATTATTATATGTGTTGTTTTAATGAATAGTTTATGTCATTGTATGGATTTTATGTTTGTATTTTATTTTGATTTACATTTGTTATACAGAGTCCTTTTTAATATTTATGGAATATATTTAGATGATTGTTTTGAGTTCAATTTTTAGTTTTCAAATAAAACTATTGCATCTTTGCGATTTCGTGTTTAACATTTCTCTACCACGTTATGCCTTTTGTGGGTTTTAGTCCGTGTTTCGTTTCATGCTTTATTTTGTTTGATTTTTGTCTAATGTGTACATGTTGTAACACCCCGAAATTTCCCCTAACTAAAATTTTAACTTACTGTTTTTCAAACGATAATCGTTTCTATAATCACGAAATTTGTTTCATCATCAAAATAATTTCTTTGCACCTGAAAATTTTTTCTGATATTCGAAACCTCGTTTACACATCGTTTTGGCCCAAACGAGCTCAATTCTTGGCCCAAATATCACCAAATTTTAGCCCAACACTCTAAAGTCCAAAATTTATAATTTTCAAAAAAAAAAAAAAAAAAAAAGGAGAAATCATGGCTGCAGATTTGCAGCCATGCTTAAGCATGGTTTCCCACCCAATTCCACCAAAAGACATGGCCTCAAGCATGGCTCAAAGCATGGCTCAAGCATGGCTTTCCCCAACCACCTTGACCAAAATTTTAAACTAGCCCCTCAAACTCTTAATTTTGCGAGTAAGACCTTGTCCAACTCTATAAATAGCAAGCCAATTGAAGTTGGATTCTTGTTCTACTTCCCCCTAAATCTTTCTATACATATAAGCACATATTCATACATATATATTCATATTTTAAGAAAAACACTACAAGTTTATATATTGTTATTGACCATTTTGCTCAAAGGGGAAAGCGTGGGAGGATTACATTCTCAAGTGTGTGTTCGGTAAGAGGTAAGAAATATTGGATTTTAAGTTCATTGAGAGATTTTAGAAATAATGATGTATTAGTCTAAGATATATTGTGTTTAATCGTATTTTAGGTATTTGTCCATAATCTTGGAACTATCTAACCCCTAACCGTTAAGGAGACTTAGGACCGAGGTAAGTTTCATGGTTTCCTCACTTCTTCATTGATCTTATACTTCAATATCCCAAAAAAAAAAAAAAAAATCCATGTCGGCATGTTTAAATTGCTAGTTTGAGCTTAATTATGTTGAATTCAATGATTTGTTGTGCTCGTAAGCTCAATATTCTTGAAATGATGTTCCTTGAACCTCTAAGCATGGTTGTTATCATCATTGTAGCCTTGAAACGGATTTGGATAATGGACGATGGAGAACTCGAACAAAACCTAAAAAAAATCTATTTTTGACCGTGGCTATGTTTCTTTTGATAAAACTTGTAAATTTTACAATATTTCCTTAAAACTTGGATTTTATAAGATTATATTTTAAAAGGACTATCTGGAAAATTTGATTTTGATGAAAATTAGGGTTTTATAATATTTTCTTCAAAATACGAAAAGTTGAATTTTAAACTTAAAAATTAGAAAACTCAATGATGAGTAGTACAAACTATATCTAATTTTTTCACCAAAAGACCTCTGCTATTGTAAGGTTTTAAAAAAAAAAAAAAAAAAAATTCTGGCCGAGCGCTCGAGCGCCCGTTTGGGCGCCCAAGCGCCCGAGCCACTGTCTTGGGCTTCTACTCGAGTGCTCAAGCGCCCAGAGTCCAGAGAGTGAGCGCCCGAGCGCCCGTTTGAGCGCCCGAGCGCCCACTTTCGGGTCCAAAACTTACTGTTTGAGCACCCAAACACGCGCTCAAGCGCCTATTCCAGTGATGAAATTTTCACGTTTTGACTTCGTTTTTTTTTATTTCAAACATATATTTCACTTCTTTGAACTCTTTTATGGTTTGAAAACGGCTTTTCCGCAGTCCATGATCTAATATCCAATCCGATCGTTGAACCTGTTTGATAATCGAATCTATTTTTCTTGAATTCGTTTGATACCAGCATATATGATTTATTGAACTCTATAAGTTTGTTTATTCGCTCTAAACCTATATGCATGATATGTTGGGCCCTGGGTAATTCTTAGGTGTTTTGAATTGGGCAACGTTGGGTTGTCGATTTAAACTCCTGAGAATTCCTGTATGTTGGGTAGCTCGGAGGAGTCCTGGAGTTAGGATTCCAAACAGCTACTCGAGGCACGCGGTTGGCCGTGCTTCAAAATATGTGTGTGCTACTCGAGCAGCCACTCGAGTTAGCAATTGGAGGGATAAGGTATATATATATGTTTTGTTGGAGTTATAAGGGTGACAGACCCACCAAACGTTAGTTCCAGCCATATATACGAAAAACATGAATGTGATATTATTTCGAGCTATTCGTTTCGCATGATCGTCCCTATAATCTCATTTGTTGTAATCACATTCATGTTTGATTTTTTTGTCATAATCATTGTTGGCTTCTTGCTTCATTTGTTATACCCCATTTGCCTCTCCTATGCCATGAACTTGCTGGGTCAGTGGACTTATGACTTCAAATTTACCATGTAGGAAATTGACTTGATGGGTTGAGAATATGAAGAGCTCAAATAGCATTTGGTATTTTGGTTTATGTATTTTGAGCATGTAAAAACTTAGTAGAGCTTGTAAGAATTTAAGTACGATTATATGTATTTTGTGGAGCTCATGCTGTATCTTGGAAAAAAAATTTGGTTATGAATTATGGAATATTTGAGTTTTAAGTTATGAATGCTTCGCGATTTTTTTATTTACGGTTATTAGTTAGTTTTCCGTTCGAGAGTAGCGACCCGAACCTAGGTGCGGATGCTCTAGTTTTCCGGGGCGTTACACATGTGTTGTCTAGATGAAGAGTTTATGTCACTTAGTGGATTTTATATTTTATATTTGGAAATGTGGTGCTAAGATCTTTCTAAATTTTATGGTACATTTTTTTTTGTTTTGGATTATTTTTGTTCGGTTTTCTTTTTTCAATAAATGTTGATGTATGGTTCTTGTTTGAGGATGTTGTGCTGCACTGCTTTAATACATTTTTTAGATTTTTTGGCTTCATTAGATACTGTTATTATATTTTTGCTTTCTTCTAGATGATAATGCTCTTTTCTTTTAAATTGCCAGTTATGCTAGCTGATTTTCGTGATTTGTTTGGATTTATTTTTAAGTTCTTACTAAAATTTACTCTTGATCTTTTAAAACATTTTTCTGTGCGTTATTCGAATGAATATTGTTTGTTATTTAATGAATTTTGTCCTCTAATTTTTTGGCAAATGTACTTTCTTCAAGGAACTTCTTCAAAGTCGTGTGTAAAAAATAGTTCTAATTAGATTTTGTTATACTAGATTATTTTTTTCAGTTCCTTCTCTCTTTAGCTTTTTGAGAAATGCCAATGCATGGTATTGGTTTGAAAATGTAGTTTTATATCATTTTATTTGATTTTCTGAATTGTTAGTCTTGATTAAATAGTGTTAATATATTTATGGTTTGTTTGACATTGCTCTACTCCTTTTGGTTTAAATTGTCTTGTGTTTGCCAATTTCTTCGGTTCATGTGGATTCTCTTTTAACTTTGAATTTGTTGAGTATAATGTTTAATTTTCATTTTGGCCAGTTTTTGCATTCAATTGAAGCTATTGTTTGGCTATGGATTGCGTTCTCGTCTGATAGGTAATGTCTTTGTTATTTTGATCATTTTCCTTTTCAGTATGTAAGAAAATTATGGTGGTTACTATTACACTTGATTTTGATCATTTCTTTGTTCTTAATTTTTGGTGTTTGTTGGCAACAAATATTATTTTCTTGTCATTTAATAGTATATCATTCAATATATTCTCTGTTGTGATTTGTGTTTGTTATTGATGTTTCATATTGCTTCAATTTTTTGTATGGACTATGATTCTTTGGTTAATAATGTTGTTTTATTAATGGTTTCTCTCATATGGTTATGCTTATTTTGCTTGAGAAAAGTTTATAATGTCTGTAAGCTGTGCTAATTTTTTGCAGTCTCATATTAGATTTTGTTTTCATGTAAGTTTTGCGTTTCTTGCATGTTGATCTACACCATACACTAGGAGTGTAATGATTACATTAGGGAGTGTTTAGATAATTCCGGTAAATCCCAGGGGGAGTGGAGGTAATTATACCTTTTATGTTTGCAGGATTATTTCATAAGTGCTTAGATGTGTTTACCTATTATTTATTTTTCTTCTCATGAGTATATAGGCAGCATTATTTTGATTTTATGAACATGGATGTCTGATTAGGTTTATTTGGATTACCTGATGTAAATTTATTTAAAGATAAAGAAATAATATTTCTCTTCTTTTTTTATGGTGATACTTTTGCTACAATAGTCACTATTGCACGAAGAGAATTGAAAAAAATAAGTTCTTTGATCATGCTTTGAACATAGAGCCTCCATTATTGTAAAATGAAAAGAGGAAGGGCAAAACTTTTATTGTAGAATCAAGTAGTTAAAAGGGTTTCTTCATTATGAAATTGATGCAAACAATTCTTCATCTCCTCATTGTGATCTCTACTGCTTGTGCTATGTTAAACTTTCGCTTCATCAAGTACAAACTAATAGGCATCTACTTCTTTTGATTAAAAAATTATTGCCTATTCCTCTTTTATTCTTCTATTGCTGTAAGCATATAGTTCTATTCAACCATCACTTTTAATCATTAATAGACTATAATGAACCTGTGCTGCTTCCTTGATATATGAATGACAAGTAATCTCCATTTAAGAAAACAAAAAACAAAAACAGAAAGAGGAAATAATCCGATGCCAATTATTCTGATTGTGTTTCTCATTTCTTTGGTTGGGGTTATAGATTATAGTGAAGAATATGTTTCCTCAACTATAGTGCATTATATGCTTGAATACTTTTCTAATTTTTTATATTATTTAAGTATTCATGATGAGTTCTTTAGATAGTAACTTCTAGCATTCCTTGTGTTATGATGGCTGAATTTTTGTATCAAGTTGTTGATGTTGAGTATTAAGCCGAGTAAATCCGGGAGCTTTTTTTGGAAAAAAGAAATTAAAATTAATCTTTGCATATGAACCAATTCTGTTACCCCATATCTTCTTAAGCCATGGTAAATATAAGCACCTTTCATTCTGTGAATCACTTTTAGATAATAAAGTTAACATAAAAAATTTGTTGAATAGATTTAAATTTTGTTTAATCATTTTTTTAATAATTTTGAAAATACTTACACATCTTTAGTCTTTTTGGTTACTGCACGCATATAATTTATACATTTCATGTAATATTTCATGCTCTTATATCTAACTAAATTGCAGTAAACAAACTTATGTCAAGAATGTTTGTGTATGGAGATTCGATGCAAAAGCAATACAGTTTTATCAAGTGAAGATATATTGATCATCATATAATTATAAAAGAGTAGAAAAAGAATAGTTTCAATTTCCTTTTTACAGGATACTGAAACAGAGTATAATCTGAAGTAAAATATCTTTGTAGGTTTGTCTAGAGATGAAAGCAGAATATGAGGAAACATTAAACATCAGGATTGAAGTTTTTGTGGATATCATCATAAACGACTCCTAGGATCATTGCTGCATCACCTTTATTTGTTTGTTTACCCAGTAGCTGAAAGAACTTTGTGGATTGAATCGAAGCCAGAAAAATATCATATTCTCACTTCTAAGTCAAGTAGAGCCAAGACAAAAAACTTCGATGATCCACAGATTGCTTGGTATATGTAGCGATTGCGTTATTAAACCAATCAACATTTTATATGAAATTGTTTCTTTATGAGCAAATTTTTTATTAAACAATCTGTGATGGCTATGTAAATTCATTTTCAGCGTGTCTTAATGTGGCAGAACTACATGCCGTTACCTGTTTCTAAATATGTTTTCTATTAACATTATGGTTTATTGGGTAGCTATTAGTAGTTGTCTTTGAATTATACACTATGTAGGAATCATTTACAGTTGAGAAACAACCATGCCTTAATATAACACGGGCATGACACCGCGCAAGGCACGGTGCAACCTTCACTAGTCTTATATAAGGCGCAATGCGCGTCAGAATAGTGCTCGGCGCGTGACTCTTATTTTGAATTTTTTTTCTTGCCTAAAACTTTTTAAACAGTGCAATTTTATCTCTATTGTGTTGTGTGTTGTTGTACTCTATGCTGTCAAGGATTGTACTTATGGCGAGGCCCTTGATTTTGGGCCGAAGAAAAAATGGCTATTTTTGGTCTACTTTATTGTATAGTTAAAATTTTGAAATTTGCATTCATTTCCTCTTCAGTATGCATGCTTTTTCAGCAGAGAGAAACAACATTGTCTTTGAATAATGCTATATTTGATTGTTCTTTTTGCTGTATTTTTCGTACATTGTTTTGTCCTTTTTCTACCCCTTTTTCAATTTCCTTCTCAAGGAATGATGGGACCCACTTGTAGAATGAGAAAAAGTTTTCCTTCCACTTCTCTTCCCAACGTAAGTTGTAATAATAAGAGAGAAGAAGTGTCCTTTTCTCAACTTTTTTTTTATTTTTTCAAATTTGGTATTTTTCATTTCCTTTTTTTTTCTTTTTAAGTTTCAAATCATTTATCAAAATCATCCTTTCCTTTTTTAGAATATTTTTTATAAGGAGGAGAAGAATTTTACGTCACACTGCAATAATTATTGATTAATATAATAAATATATAATAATATATTGATTGTTATCATATTTTTTTTTTACTATATAATAAGAGGGAATGCGTGTGCAATAGTGCTAGCCCGCGGGTAAGGCCTCTTTTTTTTTCGAATTTGAGGTCCAAAACGACACCGTTTTGGTTGGTGTTTGCTGTGTTTGGTTGTACAGAATGCCTTTGCCTTTGTACGTTGGTGGGCCCAAGTCAAAAGAAAAGAGGTATTTTAGCTTTTTTTAAATTTCTTTATTTTCTTCTGACCAAAACAATGTAGTTTTAGCTTGTGTGCGGTTCATCTGCTTATACGTCCACCTTCTATATTTGTACTTCGGCTTGATTTTTCTTCCTTTGAGGTGGGCACACCTAATTTTCAAATTCTGTCTTGGGAAAACATGATTTCTATCTTGGAAGAAGAGAATAGCCATATTACATTGATATGTGTATAGAGTGGGAAAGACATAGGTGTATCACTAACTCACTATCAAGAATCTGACATATGCGACATTTTTGTTTTTTTAATTTGAACAATTTTGTTTTTTTTTTCTTCGGTTAACCAAGTTTTTTTTTTTTTTGTGAATTTGAACAACTTTGTTTTTCTTTTTGTCTATTTTGTATTTTTCTCTATTTAATTAACCATGTTTCAGTAATTATGTACTAATTTTATAATTATATTTTTAAGTAGTATATTTAAAACTTCTATGTATAATTATATATATTTGATTATAATATTAATACTCTTAGTATATATGTGAATATGCATTCCATTACTTACTTATAATGATAAAAATTTTATTAAAACTCTTATTATTTTAAGTTTATAAAATTCATGGATCATCACTTAAAAAAAATTAGTACAAATTTTTTGTTTTAACTAGGAAAAACAAAAAAAATCTTCCTGGAAAAAAATAGTCTGCCTTGTTTTGCTTTCATAAAAGAACATATTGAAAAAATCTCTTCTGTTTTTTCTCTCTTTTACTGTGCTATATTGTAGTTATCTTTATTTGTTTGCAGCTATATTTCTTTGTAAGTTTAATTTGGTTATTTTGTTTTTCCAGTATTTTCCCTAAATACAATTAAATTGAATTTACAATGCAACTAAGAAAAGTTTGGTTATCTTTTGTCAATAAACAATTTGAAGAATACACTTCAGTATAATTTATTTAGCATGATTGAAGCTTCATTATTTAAAGTGCAAATCTTTTTATGAATGTACTAAATATTGCTATGTAAGGTGATGTTATGAGATTTATGTACATTATATTTTCATTTTTCCTAAAGAAATTTGATTAATGTTAATGAACTATATTTTGATTTTTTGTTTCAATTAGGTAAAACCAAAAATGGCACAATATTGTTTGCATATAAATGATGTAACACCGGATCTAGAAAGTTGAAGTATGAAGGTTATAATTGAATCAAAAGGGAAACTATGCAATTGTGAACGAAGTCTTGCTCGATATCAATATGTGACTCTCATGCATGAAACGGTAAATTAAAAGAAAAAGTTTGATTGTTCATACTATGGCATATTTATGCTTACTTGATGGCAACATGAGTTACTCGAAACAATTTCCCAAAAAAAAAAAGAAAAGAAAAGAAAAAAATTTGCAGTTTACTATGATTTTCGTTTTTATATTTTTTAAACAAAGAATAAGCATATATATTATAGCTGCATAAATTAATGTGTTATTTGGGTTAAAATGAAAACGATACGTGGTCACATTAGTTTCTATTTTACACTCATAAAATAAGGTAGCAAATTTTATTATTAACAAATATAAATCCATACACACATACTGGTGCTATTCAGTTTACAGTTTAAAACAACGGAAAATAGGACCACTCATTATGTGTATGGTTACTTACATAATATATATATATATATTGGCATTTTATATTAACCTAACATTTTTAAATATTGATTGTAGGGAGCTAAGATATTAGCGGCAATGTTCAATAATGATATCAATCAATTCGAGGACACATTGTCTCTATATGATATTCATTGTCTCAAACGCTAAGGTCAAGCTAGCGAATCCTTTGTTGGAAAATTATGGGCAAGCGTACACCTAGGTCCTTATGAATAGAATAGTTATCACAAAAGTTCATCAAACTACCATATCTTCATTGACTATAATTCCTAGATTGCAAAATGATCTCCTTGATTAATGTTTTAGTAAATTATTTAATATTGCTTCTCTTTGAGCTCTGCATGGAATTGTTCCAGGTTTTATATATGGATAAATACGAACATCTTAGGTTCCTGATTTAGTCTCTCAGATTCTTTACATGCGAGTTCAGAGTGAAATACACTCTAGAGCTTATGTTTTGACTTTTTTATTTATTTGTTCGTGTCGTAAATTATCATGACTCAGTAATTTAATTTTGCTTGGAGGTAGAGTTGTGGGCAAGGTAGTGATATGGCTAAAGTTTGCCACATGTTTTCATTTGTAATATCTGTATTGTTATAGTATGTATATTAATATGGTCATATAACTAACAAATTAAATATTGCTATTCCATTGTATTTCGCATGAGAGATATGGCATGAGTTATTTAGATATATTAACCATCCAAATTTGACGTGTTAAAAAGGTTCTAATTAGTCAGCAAGCTGATCTCTTCATTATGACATGCTTGTGAAAAAAGTAGAACTCACATATGCCTAAATAATTATTTTATACAGGATGTTAGAGTTGAACATTGTGAATGTGTTCATGTGATCACCACAATCAAATATATTTGCATTTAGAATTGCCCCTGATTATTGGAGATAATCATAAATTGCATGTGAGTCCCACTTTACTTTTGTCATGCTAACACTTCTCTCAATTATGATAGTTGTAGAATTTAAGATGTTTAGTGATAAATGGTTGCTTCATCAAATGCATCAAGTTTTGCAAACACAACATTCACTTTTGTTACTCTAAGAAGTTATGCAAGTGTGTTTTCATCATATTTCGATGAGTTTTGACGTCCAGGGTTTCTAATTTCATTGTTTAATATGATGCACGATTCATTATCCCATGATATTGGAGTTTCATATGTTGAACCTAAATTTGCTGAATGCTAGAGCCAAGTCAGTGTTCTAGATTTGTGGTTGGTACTTTATTTGGTCGGATGTTTAGGCATAGAAAAATTCTAAGTGGATTGTGCATTAGCTCTGCTAAACTAATTTTTCATCAATTTACAAAATTTGCCTATGAAATTTGGACTATACTAATCTTGGCTCTTTTCAAGTTTATAAATTTCTATCACATACTAATATGCATTTGAATCATTAGATCCCGAATTTCCTGCACCACCTGATAAGCAGACAAGTTGGTTCTACAAAAGATAAAATAACCAACCCACGAAATAGTGCTTTCCAAATAATCGAACGGGCACAACATCGTGCCTTGCGCGATGCCCCTTTCTCGTTTATTTATATAGATGCATAAAACTAAATAAATTTCATTGTCTTGGACCAACAAAATAATGATGAAGACTTGCAAGTTGAACCACATTAATAATTACGTTATAAACCTTGTAGAATGTAGATGTACAAAGAACCAATGTAATAAATTATTACATTGAAGAACAAACTTCAAACTAGTAGTAAAAAGTTAATTGAAGGATAAAATATGACACATGGCATTCAAATAGTCATTCACTCATGTGAAGCTAGTACAAAGCATTTACACTTTAAACGTGTCCTAGTTTCATTAGAGGACAAAGGCAACACAATTGTTTACCCACAAGACCGGTGCAACGACCCATAGTTGCTAAAGATAGGAGAAGACAAGGATAAGAAATTATGAATTTAGGATCATTTGAGAAACTACAGAGATAGAGGAGAAAATTGCAGTTTTGGTCCCATAATTTAGGCCTTGTACACTTTTGGTCCAATTGATTTTAATTTTTTCACTTTCAGGATAGTAATTTCATTTTTTTTCCTCATATTTGATCCTCCGCCACTATTTCATCAATTTTTTAATCATTCAAGCACTGTTGCCGTTAGCTTTTACAGTTTAGAAATTAACAGCAACTAACGACAATAGTACTTGAATGGTAAAAAAATTGATGGAATAGGGGGACCAAATGTGAGAAAAAAATAAAGTTATTGTCCTAAAAGTGAGAAAATTAAAATCAATAGGACCAAGAGTGAGAAAGGCCTAAGTTATGGGATCAAAATTGCAATTTTCCCGAAATAGAGAGACATCTTCAAGAAATAAACTGAACTTTGCCAAAAAAGAAACAGATTTGTACCTTTCACACATTCAAGATCAAATCGAAGGTTTTCTAATACGTAGTATGTCATTGATAAAACCCACCAAAATGGAGTACTCATTAATGGCCTTAACATCTAACTGATTCCTAGTCACCTGTGGAAAAAACAGCCACCCACCGGTAACAGCCACTATAGCCACCGTCAGCAGCCCTGAAACCGCCCTGTGCAACCTCACACCACCGGTCAACGCCTTCTTTAAACCTATTTCAACGACCACCAAAAGCCCATGTAAAACAAAGAACCACGTCACCTCCCACGTGGGTCTCTCACGTGTCAGGTAATAATAAATTATTTCATGCATCAGACCAGACACCAAGAATGTAGCTAAGATCGCGGGTGCAGTAGCCAACCTTATTCCAAGAACACGCGTAGAGATATGGCGTACGGGGTGGTATACCGTGGGGCGTAGAATGCTGGATTGCTGGTGACCATGAGATTCCACCTACGGCCCCAGAAATCTTGAAGCGAGGTGGTTAAATACGGCTCGTTAAACTG
>JACFYI010000114.1:344037-362901 GCA_014898755.1 Handroanthus guayacan
ACTTCATTATCTAAGGTGTATGTTAAGACTTTTAAAATAGTTAGGAACTTTCCACTTTCCTAAAAAGAGTTTATAAAATTCTAACATCTTATTTTGAGAGCTAATAAGACCTCTTTTGAAAAATTTTACCAAACACTTTATAGTATCTTATAAAATTTTAAACATTTTATAAGATGTTTTTGAAAGCTCATAGTTAAGCTCACCGAAACACCCTCTTAGTAGAGATAAACACTGTCAAATTAGCATTCCTCTTTTTTGGTTGGATTACTGGTTTATGCTATTTTAAGCTCAGTGAATTCAATGCAGAAAACCAAAAATAAATAAATAAAAGAAAAAAAAAAGCTTAAATATATAATTATTTAAGCAGAAAGTCACTTTACTTGAAAAATGAAAAAAAAAAAAGAAAAAAGAAAAAGAAAAAGAAAAAAATCCTTTAGTATTTTCTACAGAAATTCTAGATTCAAACAAAGAGTTCATATGTTGGGCCTCCAAGATAGGAGCCAACATTTGCTCGAGCGGATGCCATTTCTCTGTAGTCAACCCTTAGGCCTTGATCCTTTCTCAACGTTCTCTTTCTTTGATTTGGGTTGGGTTGTCTCTGGTTCAGGCCGAACATTTAGCATCCAAGTTTTGCAAATTCTGGTGCGCCCATGACCCATACCCATTATGAGATGTTAAGTTGGAATATTTAGTAATTTGCTGTGAGTGTTTATTGTATGATATAATGTGTTTGGCAAATTGCCAACGAAGCTTTGTCCTAGTAATAAAGTGGGATTCTCATAACCCTAGATGACATGAATCGGATTGTCACCAAATATAATAGTGGGACGTTTTGAGTTTTTGTTAAGAGATTTTTTTATTAGTTATTGTATCTGATTTTAATAATTATTGATGTATAATCATATATTAATTACTGGATGTATTAATCACATAAAAAAAGAATATAACCGACCGAATAAAATTGATTCTTTGTATATATGCGTGTGATTTAGCATTTCCAATTGTGTATAGTGGGATTCATTAGGAGGGCTATTTTTTAATTTGCGTGAATTATGTGTATGTACTTTGATTATGTTTTTTGTTATAAGTATTATGTTACAATTAATTTTTATAGAAATTTTTTTTTTCTTTTTTAACTGAATTATTGAGGTCGATGGTTAAGGTTTGTTGAGAAGGCTTGTAGATGGTGATGAGGGTTTTTTTTTTTTTTTTTTTTTTGGTTAGGGTTTAATGAGGTGGCACGATTATTAATCATGAGGTTTGAGTGTGGCAAAACCGCTTTGAATTTGTAAACGTAGGTAAAATGAGATCCCCAATTGCAAATTATATTGCATAATTCACATAAATGTCAAGTGTGTACATTATTTTTTTAAGTAAAATACTTCGATATAGGTTATTTGAACTTATCGTACATTCATAAATTAACTAAAATAGAAGATAAAATATATAATGAAACAGAGGCTCCAAAATGCTAACGAGTGTGGCACTATAGTTGTCACGCCCCAGGCCTAAGGGTCGGGGGACGCAAGATTTACCTGAGAATCCACCGTGTACAATCTGAAATTGATCTGTGAACAAGGTGCTCAAAAGGGATATCCAATAGTTGCACATGAATTCTTTGGCCATTACTTATATATTGGGGATTATTTCATTAATATCCCAATGTGGAATATCACAATCACCCCTCCTTCAGAACGCGACGTCCTCGTCGCGATATGACTGGCCTAAGACTGCCCACCGGACATTGGGACTCTAAAAGTGGCTCCTACGGGCTCAAGAGGTGGTTCTCGCGCATGTAGCACTTTGCCCCGTAGGCTCAAGAGGTGGCTCCCATACGTGTAGCACTTTGCTCCGCATAGCACTTAGCTCCCTTCGATTGGTGGTCAACTCTGATACCATTTGTCACGCCCTAGGCCCAGGGGCCGGGGGACGCGAGATTTGCCTGAGAATCCACCGTGTACAACCTGAAATTGAGCTGTGAACAAGGTGCTCAAAAAGGATATCCAATAGTTGCACATGAATTCTTTGGCCATTATTTATATATTGGGGATCATTTCATTAATATCCCAATGTGGGATATCACAATAGTGACGTCAAGCGGCTACCAGATGCCTAATATTGTTGGTTTTAAATTAGTGATCAGGTTTGATTGATGCAAATGTCTTCTATTTGGCGTCCTTAACAAGACAATGACTTCACAGAGATTGATAATGATCTTATCTTGTCATAATAATGATTTTAATAAATTTAATTAATTGGTACAAAACTGTCTATAAGTTGTCGTTAATATTACAATGAGTCGTGATGCATGTATAACAACATATTTCTTTCAAATTCAATTTAGCAAAGAAATGCCAATGGATATATCAATTTTCTAAATTTAAAATTCAAGTCATTATGTTAATTCCATTGCTAACTGTTGCAACTACAAGAAGAATAATAACATAATATCTTTCTATTTCAATAACAGCAAAGGTGAAACTAGAGAATTTAGTTCGCTATTATTAATACTGCTACTAGCAAAATATTAAAATAGAATAACAACATGGGAATTATACATGTTTTGTCGCTTTCATATTTGTATTCCATTGGCATTAGCAACCAAGATCTTCCCTTTTTCTTTTTCTTTTTTTTTTTAAACCAAAATCCTCCGTTTGAGACATTCAGCTGTGGATACCATGTATGCAGTGGTGAAAGTTGTTTAGGTCCGTTAGTTTGTTCTTCCAAGTGCTATTTTCACGTTTTTTACTATTTAAAAACTGAAAATTATTTATCTATCCATAAAAATATCACTTATTTTCATTTTTCATTCATTTCTACACATCTCCTATTATCCTATCATGACATCAATAAAATTCAACTTTTATTTGACATAAAGCAATCAATACTATTACAAAACAATTAATATATATATATATACACACATTATTTTCTTAAACAAAAAAAGAAAAAAGAAAAAAGAAAAAAGAAAAAAAAACATCTTTTCATACATTTATTATTGTATTCAAACAAATCATCTAAATACATTTTCACTTTCATTTAAAAACTTCATAATGTACTATTCCCCATTTAGAAATTATGGGAAACTTAAAATAAAAATAAAGACACAAACAAACTGGCCCTTAATTAGCTTTCTCCATTTTTGTTCAGCATACTTAAATTACAAATGAAATCATATAAAAGTTCTTAAGAAACTTTTCAGAATTATTGCTTGCGCAACCTTGGACGATTTTACTGTACTCACGGTGAATTGCCTTGATAAATTCATCGACAAACTCTCGGAATTAAGCGGGGGAAAATCTCTATGACATCACTCCTCAAAATCACAGTAATTTGATATTTTCCATGAAAGCTATGTATCCACCTTGTAATATGCGTTACATATGTAGTACCTAGTACTATAGTATATATGTTTCCATGGGTACAAAAAACTATCACGGACTTAATGTTTCATGGTACATTAATGCTGTTGCATTGCATATGTTATTCACATTTATATTAATTATTGTGGTGCCTATATTCTTGTCCTCATGCATTTTGCCGGCCAAAGGAACAGCTGCATATTTAATAAAACAACTGAGAATGAGGTAATTATGAGATTTTTCCATATATTTTTGGTGCAGAATTAATGCAGATATACAAATAATTTAGTAAGGCCAACCAATATTGTAATGAGGCCAAATATATACTTTGCCCACATGCATTGTTGTGTTCAACCCGCGGGACCTTTTATGGGTACTTGATCTTCTGCTAAACAAAACTTTCAGAGACCGCTGGATCATATTCGTGTGGGACAAATTCAGGTTTCCATGTGAAACGGGTAAGATGAAATAATATTTCATCTTTTATACTTTGTACTAAATAAATATTTTCTTATGAAAACATAGGATTGTACATGGGTGCCATACAATTGACAGATATTCGCACAATGAAATAATTAAGAGGTGAAACACGAATTGAAATAGAATATCTAGAGTGATATGAAACTCATACTATCAAGCCATCGTCCTTCGGATGCAGTGGCACGGCCTCCACCATTGCATAGTAAAGGTGCAAGGTTTTAGTTCCACCGACAACGTGTGGGTGTTTATCTACCGTATGGTAGTCTTTGTCCACCAAAATGATGGTTTGAATTATTTAGATTGTATTTAGTCATATATTTGATCTTTAAAATGTATTCTTATAATAATATTAATGTATAGTCGAATGTAATCGCTTCTCTAAAAAAAAAAAGACTCATACTATCAACTACTCTGAGTATACATTTAGAGATTGCATTCTAGATTTTCTTGAATACAAATATAGTGATAATTACCTTAACACCTTCTAGTGCTACGTTTAGTTATGGAATCATCCTCTGTAGTTTAAGAAATTATAATAATACCACATGTCTTTAGTTCTGTCTGATAAATAAGGTCACTAGAATTTAGATTATATTAGAATGAGACCTCCTATATATCTAACATATTGAATAAAACATTAAAGTAGATCTCTTGGTAAATAATATCAGCCGGTGTTTATGCAATTAAATCAATTCTAGTGGTATATAGGTAATTATTTGTAAATATTATATATATTGTCAATAAGGCATCAACCCTTATGACATGTTTTCATTTAAACTTTTTAACATACCCTCATTCGGTGTGTTTTAATGTGATATATATATATATATATATTCTTGAAACTTTGTTATGATTATCTATATGCTTATAGCAATTGCAACTCATGTTACCACGGTCCCATTATTTCCATCATTACCACTTTATTATACTCACACAATTAGACATGTGTATATATTTATTAATAATTATATTTTTAATTTTTATTACATACGCATCGATATGCACAAGATCTAATATAAATAACCGACAAGGTGGTGACTCAACTAAGATGAAATTATTTTGCATCTTTCAATAATGTCATGGAGACGGACTTACTTGTAATAATATTTAATCACCTTAATTGTTTGGAATTTGAGTGTGACATAAAATATCAAAATATCACTCCTCGTAAATGTAACTCAATGTCAAATTGTCAATATTTTACAGTAAAACCCCCAGTACATATATCGCTGTTGAATTCTTACTATATGAACCTCTTTGCTTTTTCCATTTTTTTATTTTTTATTTTCCAAAAATCCGAAAAAAAGGCACCCAATTAAGCCAATTATATTTAGGCGTGTAAAAAACATATGAAATATTCGTTCAACCATCGAAATTCATATTTAAAATTAACGAATATTATTCATATCCGAATATATTCAGATATATCAACAACCATATCCGTTGCTAAAAAATCCAGACATGGATATAGTAGTATTAGCATCCTTAAAATCTGCATCCGACATCATTTGCACATAATTCTTTATATAATTATTTACATAAATAATATAATGTACAAGTATTAAATATTATACAAAAATAAAATATTAAAATTATACACAGTATATTAAAAATTAGGCAATTCTGGAATATTTGCAATAATTTACTCATGAATTTTAATTTTTAAGCATTAATATAAGAAATTTAAACATCTGAAGCACTAAATTCGAATACGGATGAAGAATGAAGGTAATAGATGCAACAATATGTTGATGTTATATCTTTATCGAAACTATTAAAACAAAAATTCAACTCTTCACTTAATATCCGACGAATGCGGATACAAAGGTTCTTTTTTAATATTCAATAGAATTAGAATCTAAATATCCACATTCGAATAATAATCGAATATAGATACCAATGTATTGTTATTCGCAATAGAATATCCGAATTGACTAGCCGAATTATATATATTTATCAAAAGAACAAACAAAGAGAAGTAATATAATAATAATATTGAGAGTTGAATATTGTGTATGATTGTCAAAAGTGTAATTTCCAAGAGCAAGATGTTCGTCACATGGATGAGGGTGCAGCAGAGAAAGGGTCTGTCTGACAGGTTGGACCGTGGTCCAAAGGGAAAGGGAAAGGGAAAGAGAAAGGGATAGGTATAGGCAAAGGGGCCAAGGGGGTCCTTGCCTTTGCAGACTTCTCCACTGCAGCGTTCCCTCTTCTCCAGATAACGCTACACCTCCTCTGTTCCCACTTTCCTTCACACATACTTTGTCCCATTCCTTCATCAACAAAATTTTAAAAAACATAACATCGAATCCGACAAAAAGTATCCATATATTGTTTAAATTTATTTTGTTGGTAATTGGATTTTGCAATATATGTAGGTCTATATATAACAATCGCAATGTATGGTTTCAAAATTACTTTGCCGTCAAAATTTAAAATAAATATTTGTGTAGATAAAAATAATGATGAATTATAAGTATATACTAGGAAATAGTGTGATTGTCAGCTATACTTAGATTTTTGTAATGAAATAAATTTGTAAAAGAGATATATTGTGAGATAAGATCGTGATAATTGCGTGATAATAGTAGACATCGCAATGTTTTTAACAGTTATAATGTTTTATTATTCTTAATCTTATATTCAAAATAATCAGCAGTTGAATCTTATCGTTTCAAATGTAGGTGTACTTTTTTTTTCTTTGAAATCTTACAAAGAAGACACGCACATACATAATAGAATTTATATATAGCCTGTATATTTAAATAGTAAAATAATTTTACAAGTTTAGATTGGATGTGTGAAGCAAACACAAAATGGTTCTTTTACTTATAATATAATACTACTGAATGTTCTTTTGCAGCAAAGAAAGAGTTAAAGTGATAAGTAATATCTTCAAGATTTTAACGCATGGGATTTTCACAAAAATAGTAGTGCTCTTCACACACTTCTTCTTTTTTGGTAAGGGCAGTGCTCTTCACACACACAAACATGAAGTTGTGCTGTATCTTATTACTGGTGGCGGGGGCAAAATAGATTTTAACTCATGGGTTCGGTTTAGTTTGGGTTTAGGTTATATTGGATTTTATTACTCTCAGTTTCTTTCTTTCTCGATGCATTATATAATCATATGCATATATATATATATATATCATTAGAGTAAATTGCATCTACTATCTTTGCAATATGTCTAATTGGCATATATCTCTTATGAAAAATGTCCAGCTTATTGTAATCCTATGTTTTCAAAAAAATTGCAACTAACCACTGTATTTGAACGAAATTAACCCTACGTAAAATAAATTCTTACACAAGTATAAACGAAGCCATTTTTTAGTTCTTCTAAATTTATTTGAATCATCCTATTTCTTAAGCTTTAGAATTTCAAACTTCTATCCAAAATTTGAGCAGTTGAAATAATTTGTTTGCCCAAAAATAGTCACTAATTTGAGAATTTTGATTGTTGTGAGTGACCATGACTTAAGAAAGAATGGTAAAAATGACACTCTAGTGGCCAAATCGCAATAATACTTATAGAATATGTGTGTGCAAAGCACCTTCCAAATTTAGTAGTCAATTAAAATATTTTCTAAAACACACGGGTGCAATCAGCCGGATTTTTTTTCCCCCAAAAAGGAGATATATGCATATCATAGGGGTAGAATATGCAATTTACCCTATATCTTTGTGTGTGTTGATCAAAGATATTGTATGTGATGACGACAGGCACGGCCTTTCGTGCTACTTATAGCTAATTTAATTAGTAGTTCTGTATAAAATATTATGATCATATGAAAATAATTTAAGTAAAAGATAATTATAAGCCAAAGAAATTGACAATATAGTAAGAGAATGTATTAAAGTTATCATTTTTTAATATAATATAAGTTCATTTACTTTCCGCCTCTAGAATACAAAGAAAGTATGATAATTTATGAAAAATAGAGAAAACATTATAATAATTAACAACTTTAAACTATCATTGCTCCTTCATTCAAAGTTCTTCATATATTTAAGGGTGTTTTGGTAGATAACATGCAAAATAATCATACCACCCCTAAAAAATTAAATGATGTATAAATATAAAAATTATATAAAAGATATCCGTTAAATGACCAAAGCCATGATGTGAATATTGAAATCTATTATAACCTCACATATATTTGAAATAATATATTATTCATTAAAGAAAAATGATTAATTGTCTTTTAACAACAAAAACTTAGAGACAAGGTTCTTGTAATTTCGTAGGAGCTAGGGCGGCCGGGGCCGTTAATATGGAATTACGTTATCCTCTGCGAGAAGTCCATGTAATTAACCTTATTTTCGAACTTTTTTTTTTTAATTTTTTGTTTTACTTTTTAAATTCTAAGTCCATGTAATTAACCTTATTTTTCAACTTTTTTTTTATTTTTGTTTTAGTTTATAAATTTTTTTAATTTATTAAGTTACAGTAATTTGGCCTTACATATATACATACATATATATACATGTATATAAAGAGCAAGAGGCACATCATATATTTAAGTTATCTCCAATAGGAGGTTTCCATAAGAAACGCTAAAAAATGTAAACATCTATTATTATTATTAGTAGTAGTAGTAGTAGCAACAACAGCAGCAGTAGTTTAAGAATTCATAAGAGTGAGTAATTTATTTGTCGGTGGACAAATAATAGTAATATAATAGTCCCAAAGGTTAGGGATAATTAGTTTTTTCTCTGAAGTTAAAACCATGATTTGACTATCCTTAAAATTTATTTTCTTTTTCTTATTAGTCTTTTAAATTGATTTTCGGTGGCCCATGATCCTTTACCTTAATATCAATAAGGTGAAGACCATATAACCTCAAGATCATGAATTCAAACAGGGAATGGGCATTTTTTTTCCTACATACTAGCTCAAGGAAATTTACTTTTTTTTATCTTTTTCTTACTAAATGAGTCTATCAAGAGTTTTTCTTATTAGCTTTTGTACTTCATCTTATTGATATAATTTTCACTTTAGTCGTTGAATTTCTGTTTAATTATATTCTTTTGGATAAACTATATATGTATAGGTATCCGTTTTGTTTAAAGAGCATATTAAAATGAAGAAAGTTAGTTTTTAATATTTAATTTAGTGAAACTTTACATAGTTGAATTAATACTAGATTTTAATTTACTCTAACTAATATGGTGTAATAATTTTATAAATTATAGTAAAAATTTTTGTTCGAGTACTCAAATCCAATTATAGATACTTGTTCGACGTTAAGATACTTTTTACAAGAATTATTTTTTGTTCAAAAATGAAAAAAATAAATATTCAATTTTAAGTTAATCAACAAATTATATTTTTCAGTTCATAAAAAATCAAATAAATTATAGTTCATATAAAGTAATTTAATAATTCTTGTATACAATATTAAAACTAATTATTCATACAACCTACCAATTTTTGGAGAAACCCAAGAAAATAATTCTAACAAAATATTCATGAATCTATTTATTTCTTAATTTTCTATATATTATGATTAAATATATTTTTGACGAAAGTTTGTCACTATCACAAGTCACCGCTAATAGTTGTTTAGATAAAAATAAATTAAAAACATCAACTCGAAAAACATCAATCGAATGGAAATAGACAAAGTTCGCTTTATATTTTCAAGAAAAAACAAAACAATGAAAGTATTTTGAAATTGAAAGAGACTAAATTGCAATTTATTCTCAAAAGTTGATGTGATTTTGATTTTCTATCACTATTAAAAACTAGATAAAGAATAAATATCTTATGGAAGTTCACTCTTTCACCTAGTAATTGCAGATAAAAATTAATTGCTGTACTTCTTAACTTTTCTGTTTTCATTATTTCAAAATGACATCAAAACTTTCACCCAAAATTAAATATTTTTTTCTCCAATATACTATTATAAAATTTTTAACATTTCAAATTATTTTGTCAATAAAAAATATTTTTTAATTATTATATCACCATAAAAATAAAATATGAATGATAATATTATACAAATTTTACGTGACATAGTAATTAATCATAAAAAATTATTGATCGAAGAGACATCTATAGAAATTCATCCTTTCTCATAATAAAAACAAAAACATAATTTTGTCTTCAATATATTTTTCTAATCTACTATCAGAATTTATTTGTTCAAAGATTCTCGTAAAATAATCAGAAACAATTCCAGACATTTCCTAAGCAATAATTGGGTTCAAAACAAGAGATGAAAATGAAAGCGCCGCCCCTGAGGGCTGAGTGGCTAGAAAAGCACCTCTTTGAATGTGGACATTTCATTAACCCCAATGCCAGAACAATGATTTGTGAAATAATTAATTTGAATTTTTTAATAACTTTGCAATTATGCACGGAAATCCGTACATTTAAAATACTATTGAAACAGCATCATTTGAATATATAATAAATTGCATTATCTAAATAAAAAAATGTGTGTATTAAAAAATATTTACATTGTTATATTATTATTATTATAATAAAAAGGAAGAGTTTTTGTATTAAGTGGGACAACGATTTTTGTACCCCAGATATACTCTTCGTATATATTGTTGTACAAGTTAACTCTATAAGGATAAAATTATATGTTTTTTAAACCTAATAACCTACTAATCTGTGTTTATATCGAACTTTTAGCCTACTTTCTTGAATTTTTATGTGTGCAAGAACTACATGCAATGACTACTAATTAATAAAAATAAGAATAGTATAGGAGTGTTGGAGTCGAAGATTGTAAATTAGTGATGAATTAAAAGAGTTGAGTAATTATAATTATGAAGGGTAAGATTAAAAGAGGAATGCCTTTTTTAAGAAATGATAATTAAATAATTTGACTTTGTTCCCAACATTCAAGTATTTCGTCCACCTTTAACATCTCATGAGGAATAGTAAATTAGCCTAGAAACATACTAGATTTTACGCCAACGTGCAAATCATTCCCCTAGAAACGACATATTACAGCTAAACATTTTTGTTTAAGAAATAAATATTTTCATAAAGTGCACTTGGTACATGTCAACAAAATTTGTACGAAAATACTGTCACCCTAGCTTGTCTAAATAATAAGGTAAGGATTTATAATAAATCATGAGTTCGATTCTTATTAACGTGAATGCTTTTCTATTATATAATAACAAGTATTTTCTGGTGTTGCATAGTAATTATGTTAATTATCTTGTTAATAATTGTACTCGATGTTGATTGTGACTATATTTGAACTATTCATGATACATATGATGTAATGACTAAATGTTTTCACCCTTTCTTAATTAAAAATTAAAATAAAATAATGTAAAAAAGTAGCTTCCTGAAGTAGGTATTGCCTGAAAAGTGAAATTAAACCAAACAACTATTTGGTTTTAATTTTTTACCTCCTATTTTTGCATGTATGATTCAATTGAGTTCTTTGTGTGTGAGACTATTAATTTAAATCGTGGGTTAATTAATTGTTGGGTTCTGAATTTCAATTTCAGTAAATATTTACATTGGATGTTTGGATGAATTCAAAAATCTTATCTGTTAATAATTATGATAAATGGGGAATTATATTTTTGAACTTGAGAACAAATTTGTCGAGAGAGTTCACCCAGTGATTATTAGAGACTGGAGAGCGAAACTAGAAGCTAGATACCCTAAAATTATGATTAGACAGATAATTTATAAAAGCAAGGTTAAGGGATTGTTTTATTATATGAAGGTCCATCCTATCATGGTTTGTTTTTATTGCTTGAAGCTACCTATCCCTAAATCTATTATGACATGCATCTTCATATCATGTGCCAACAAAGAATTCAATTTTTCGCAATTATGCCTATATATCATACAATTATTTTTTCACAAGATGCTAGTCATAGTCAATTACAGCCACAAATTAACTTGTATTTCATCCAATCACTATTATGGGTAAGATAGACACAGTAGAGTTTGCTTGTACTATTAGAATCATTTTTATTAGAATCATTTTTCTTTGTTTTTGTTCCTTTTTTTTTTTCCCTATTTTGGAGAAGTCCTTTTTAAAATTGAATTTTTTTGTAACTCATCAAAGACAGAAAAATAACAAAAATATCTTTTTTTGATATTGTCAGAAATAATTGATATTTTATCCTCAAAGAACGAAAAATTATTATCAATATACTGAATTATTTAATTACTCGATATGTGATTGCAGATCAGTACCTTTTTAAGGCAGTGTATATATAGTTAAATAAAAGTGAAAGATGATGGAAGAAGAAATGATCGGATATGAAATGGCCATGGCCATGGCAATCAAAGCAAGGACAACCTTTGTTTCAAAAGAGAAATTATGGATTAAAGTTTGTCTAGGCATCAAATGGGAATCAATCACTAGGGAACAAAATTTCAAATCAAATTGCATGATGAGATGTAAGATTATAACATATGATCACGAGAACCATCTTTTATTTCACCTTTGGGCTAAAAAATTCTAAGATGAAAGAGAACTCCATTCACCCTTTTCATTTGCCTTTTCACTATCCATAGGACTGTTGTGGAATATTAGCCAATCAATGAATGATCAAATTCTACATAAAGTTGATGGCTCTTTGGTGGAAAAAGTTCATTGTGTTTTAAAGTGTTCAATCCTGTGCATGGATCGTACATCTACCTATGATAATAATAGTAATAATAATATATTGGACATTTCTAAATATTTTTAGTGTTAGTTAGAAATATGTTAGTTAATTGATTGGATTCTTCCCATATTTGATTTTAACTGCATTTGCACTTGGATAAAATTGAGTTTTTGTAATTTTATTCTTGGTTTGGATCCAATAAAGATTCATAGTGTACATGACTAGAAAGGAGAAAAAAAAAGGAGTTAAATACATTTTACCCCCTTATATTATTGCAAAAGGGAAGATTAGCCTCTGTTTTTTTCTAATTGTAAGATATACCCCTATATTAACATTAAACAAATTATGTAGTTCAAAAATACCCTCCTATAACTTAGCAATAAGGGCCTTATGACCTGGTTATTCCAAAATACAGGGGGGTATGTTGCAATTAAAAAATACAAGGGGTAATCTTCCCTTTCGCCATAATATAAGGGGGTACAATGTATTTTTCCCAAAAAAAAGTGATAATGCCTTCAGGCTTATTCTAATAATGTGTCTTGTTAATCATGATAGATTAAGAATTCTTACAACCATGTAAAAGGCCTTAGGACATTGTTGGGGGACATTGTTGGATATTCCAACTAGAAGTCCCTATTGTTTAAGTCAAACATTGGTCATTTTTCTTTTAGATCAAAATAAGCATAAGAAATGAATTGCAATAGTATAATGTGGAGAGAGAAACCTAGTCACCTCATCTTGGAATTCTAATATTTAAATGACTCTTGTTTGACTTATCATATCTGTATTAATCGAAATATCCACGTTCGAAATATATTGTATCATAATAGTAAGAAATGATAATTTCCAAAATTACTATTAAAACCATATGATGTTTAGTTTCTCATTAATGATTAACTTTCGCTATGGTGTTTCTCCATGTTGGGCAATTTTTCCAAGCTCAATGGATCACTAGGCTATTTCAACCGAGTTGCTTAGGCTAGTTGTTCGACTTGCTCTAAGACGAACTGACATAAAACTAGCTAGCCCATTATTGACCTGTTTATGACTATGTCTCGTGTCTCACTTGATGCAACCGCCTTCTCCTTGGGCTCCATTGACGAGGCACTACAAAAAAATATAAAAAAGGTGACAAAAAAATTGAGTTACAATATAAAAATTTTCGCTACTTCTATGTAAATAATGGCAAAAAAATATATATTGTCACAAAAGAAGATGTTAACAAACTTAATCGCGATTAAAATATATTTATTTTGTCACCATTGACAATTAGTGACACATGTAGAGTGACTACCTAGCGACAATGAAAATCTTGTAACTAAATTATCGTGACAATTTTTATTGTTACTAGATTGTCACTATACGTTTGCCACTAATTGTTTATAGTGATAATTTAAAACACCATTTATTGTCACTAATGCGTTATATATAGTGACAATTTAAAACACCATTTATTGTCACTAATGCGCTATATATAGTGACAATAAAAAAAATATCACAATAAATATGTAATTAGTGATAATATAAGTCATTATCACTTAATATATATTATTAATGTTAATTTTTATGTAGTCACACATTTGTTTGTCACTCTTTTTTTTTTTTTTAATTTTTTTTAGTGAGGGCCAAGTTTGTTGATCGGCTTTCTGCCACTTGAGCCAATGCTTTTCAACCCAAATTCTTGCTCGTTATAGCTTTATATGCATCAGAACGAATTATGTTCAAAAGGTAACTTTTCGAAATAATTTTCTGCAAAAATGCTAGTGCCAATGATAACCCGTTGACGATCAATATTATGAATTTTCTTTTTTTTTTTCCTAACTGTATAATTCTGTGTATAAAAAGAAAAAGAAAAAGAAAAAAGGTTGTCAATCGATAAAATTGTACCACTATGATTCGATGTTTTTGGATTTCAATATATCTGCTCATGTGGGTGTTGATATATCAACATGGTACTTTATTTTATTCTTTTTTGACAACTTAACTTAATGAAACATGATGTAATTATTACTTATTAATGGAGTTAAAATGTAATTATTCTATGTACTATCCTTCCATAAAAAGTAATCATAAACAACCTATTAATGTCCAATAATTATTTACTTGAAAATATGAAAGATTTATTTAAAAGTATTTAGTTAGAACCTCGTAGGTCCAATCAGGAATAATTGGAGGTTAGATCAATACTCCGTATATTTCCAATTTATTATAGGGATAATTACATCAACAATCTTGAGATTTGATATGATTAGTTAAACATCTTTAAAGGTTGGGATAATCACCATTATACCCTTTATTGTTAGTTTAACTAATTAATAATTATAATTACACCATGAAATCCTGAAACATTACAAATAAATCCCTTGGACATGGGAATGCAATTATAATTATGCATAAACTCAAGAGGCATAATTGTAATTGTAAGTCATGTTGAACTAATAATAAAAAGCGTGATAATAATTATTCAAATTTCAGGTAGTATTTAATTTGGTAGTTATACAAAACTTCAAGAGTGGTGGAGGTATTATCCATTCATTGTAAGTTTGTATTGCATTTTGCAAGGTATCGGATTAGTGCTTCATATTTTATGGTGATAAAACTAAGGCCCTGACAAATTCACGCGTTTACGCTTCTTTGGTCTAGTTCAAATGCGTGAAAATTTATCTACTTAACATAAATAAATTAATGATAATATATTAAGTGACAATATAAACTTTGCCATGATTATTTATATATAATATATAGATGAAAAATAATTTTATTTTGTCACTATAATAATGATCTCAATAAACTTATTAGTAATAAAACTTGTGTTTTGTGTTTCAATTAACTTTCTTGCCAATTTAATTAGTGGTAATTTAATGATAATGAAAATTTTGTTTGTGATAATTTTTTTCATCACTAAATTGTCACTAGCTATACATGTGTCGCTAATTATTAACAGTGAAAATAAAAAACACAAGTTTTTGGCAATATTGAACTATGTTGTACAAAATTAAGAAGCTAGTCTTTTAAATAATTATAATATCACTAGTGGCAAGATAAAATTCTTTGTCACTTAATACATACTATATATATATATATATATATTAGTGATAATTTTCATACTGTTATCTAATTCTTATCACTAATGTAATAATTTTTTTTGTAGTGTTTTTATATATTTTAACTCTATCTTATCCATCAAAAAAAATATTTTAACTCTATCTTGTTTTATACATTTAAATTAGAGCTAAGGCCTTGGAGGGTAAGCATTATAAGCTCTTTAAATTATTTTATAATATATGCATCACTAATTATTGATATATTGACAATATAAAGTACAACCTTTTGTCGCTATTGAATTATACTTTCACAAAATAAAAAACATTGCCACTTAAATAATATATCATTAGTAACAAAATAAAAATCTTCACTTAATTATACTATAACCAGCTACCATTTTCATGTTATTTGTAAAATACTTTATAAGATGTTTAACAAACTTAAAAGATGTTAAAAGGTGTCTGGTAAATTTTCTCCAACAAGATATAAGCTCTTTTTTTTGAAAAATGAGGAATTCCTAACACACTCCTTCAATGTTAATCGTTTCAATTATAAAATTATCAGTACTAATATTTTATAAGTTTTAATATCTTATTTTTGTTAACACTTCAATAACTTATTTTTAAAGTAAAATCTAATATTTTATAAGCTCCCCATAAAACATTTAAAAACATCTTTTACAAAATATGTGATTTGATGTTACTAAATTATATGCCAGCTATTACTTTTGAGTATAATAAATTTAAAATGAGAAAAGCTATTTCTTTTTTCTTAACTTTTCACCAAGAATTTCGTCTGGAACAGGCCTTTTATTTGGTGCAGAAAAAGTAGTATACTCGAATAAAACTTGGACTAATCCACAGACCCATATATATACATGTAGATATATACATACGGGTCTCAATATATGCAGATACACGTATATATACACACATGTATACGTGTGTATCTAGGGTGAGCGGTGAGACAGAGTTTTACAGATTCCAAAATGAAAAATAGAACGTGAAGGGTAGCTTTTGTACAGCTTGATCTCTTGTTTTTATCCATGCTTAAAAATATATTTGGGCCCCACACCACCCCTACATTTCAGACATTGTCTCAGTATTTGACACCACCCATCAATTCTTTTTATATTTTTTTCCTTTTTTTTGAAATAAAATATAACAAATAATGATTTAAAATAAAAAAAATTACTTCGCTTTACTCTGTATATTTTCTTTTTTTAAGGAAAAAAAACTATATTCCGAATATAATACCACAAAATTACAAGACATAGGTTATATCAGTAAAATAGGAGAAAGTGTAACGAAATTGATATGATAATGGAAAAGGGCCAAGCTCCAAGTAAAGAAATAATTATTATTTAACCATATAGAGAATTGGGTTTGGCCGTGGCATGGAAAGAGACATTGGTCCACAGGATGAAAACAATTTGTTTTTACCCATTAATGTGAATTATTATTACTAATTTGGAAGAAACAGTAAATCCAAAAAAAAAATGTTATCTTTAGATTCTTTTATTCATGAAAATTTGAAACAAAACCAAAAATTACATGTTTGGGCATCAACTGGTCCCATCCGGGTAAGGATATGACCTATGAATAAAAGGTAAAAGAAGAAGATTGTAGCTCGTAAAATATATACAATATTTACCTTGAAGTGGACTTGGTTACTATACTAATTGCATTGCTTATAACCAGGGCTAGTTTGTTATAATTATCGTCTACCATAATCATTGATATTATTATGAATAGGGATAATTATCTCTGCACTTTCTGATATAATTACGTTCCATACTTATTGATTTAGCTCATGCATAATTATAATTATCCCCTGAAGTTTTGTATAATTACAATTAAACCCCTTTATTCAGGGGGTCAACTTGCAATATTTCATAATTTTCAAGAACTGTAATGATAATTATTCAAATTTTAGTATTTTTGTAATTATACCAACTTTAGTGAATGTAGAGGTAATTATCCCTTATAAATAATCAACCAAAGTATATAACCAATGTTTTACCTATCTCCATTCAGTATTTCGCTTCTTTAACATTTTAAGATAAGATGTGATATCTCCAACATATAATTTTCTTTTTCAAATTCTCTTGCACTTCAAAATAGTGACGTGCCATTTTTCTTTTTCCGGCTCTACTACTTTTAAGAATAATTATCTAATTATAGATATATCTATATATATATCTAACTTTATTATTTCGTTTAATTCTCTAATTATTAACTCCTCAATATTAACGTAAAAGTAGATAAGTAAGTATGAGATTGAGGAAAGCATAATTCATGATATATTAGTAATTCTGCATGCGGTCCCCATGTATATTTAAAAATAGTAAAGAGTAGTGTTTTGTGACAAGAATATAATTTTTGTTACTTTTTATATTGTCACTTAATTTTTTGTAACTCATGTAATATATTTTGTAGTGTACATAAATTAATATTCGGTCAAATTTATATAATCTATATAGAAAGATTATATATTGTTGTAGTGCACATAAATTAATATTCATAATTTTCCACTACTTAATTTTTAAATATTATTTGAAATTAGTAGTAGAAGAGTGGTGTTAAAAATAGTAGTGAGCGATGGTGGTTAATAAACAAAGTTAGAATTATGAAATTCGGTATAAGAACTACCATCTGTCCCCTTTTTTTTTTTTGTATGTATAGAAGATATTAAGTAACGATTGCTTTCATTTTGTCACTACTATTATACATTTTAGGTGGCGATAATTGTCGTAAAGTCACTATGTAGCTCAATAGCACATAAAAGTGGTGTTCTAAATTGTCACAGTAGCTAGTGACATATGTGTAATGACAAGAAAAATTATCATCACAATGTGGTGATAACATAGTTGTAACCAGATGATCACTATATATGTGTTAGTAATAATCAATAGTGACAATATAAACACATTCTTACATGTCATTGTAATATTGTTAAACTCTTTTTTTTTTGACAAAATATAACTGTTTTTTTACTTTTCGTACAGAATTAGCGATAATTTTTATTTGTCTCCCAATATTTTTCTTGTCACTCTCGAGTGACTGTTGTGGTAAGAGGGTATGACAAGCTCTAATCAAGTGATTTCTTTTCGTTATGGGAGGAATTTATCAAAATGCGTATACAATATATTATGCATATAACTAGTTAACAATAATTAATTATGACAACTCCGTTATAACATAAACCTTGACACATAAACACTAAAAAGAATAAAAAATTAATTATAAGAATGAAGGAGGAGATCATGCACGTGAGAGGACACTATAGATGTTTTGCCTTTCTGCATCAAAAAGTTGGTGAAAAAGGAAAGAAGCCTTCCCTTCTCTCTCTCTCTCCCTCTCTCTCTCTCTCT
>JACFYI010000114.1:363001-378063 GCA_014898755.1 Handroanthus guayacan
AAATTTTTTTTTTTTTTTTTATTTTGGTTTTTTTGATAACTTTTTTTTTCTCTCGGGAAAAAAATTGAAATAATTAAGTGTTTTTCCTTGAAATTGTGAAATTAAAAGTTGGTTTATAATTTGTTCAGTTTTCAGAAAGCTATGTATTAAATTGTTTCTTTTTGACATTTTGACTATTTTCATTGAAAATAATTATTGCTGCTAAGAAGTACCCAAATTGCATTTCACTTCATAATAATAATGTAATTAAGTCATATTCAATTCCCTACTGTTCAAATGACATTTTTGCAATTTTTTCTACCAAAGAGAAAAAGGTACCAAGATTTTGAATATCACAAGGGAACAATTTGATTCCAAAATAGTTGTTCTTATAGTCATGTTTCTCATCTATCTGTCTGTCTTTTTGGACATATATTGTTGTCTTAATTCTTTCTGAGTATAAGCCAACCATGTATGACAAACTATTCATGTCCCAGCCATAAATATATATAAAGTAATAAAAAAGATTAAGTAGCTAATTAAAAGTTGTGGATCCATGTTAATTACTCTTAATTAATCTCATCTACTGTTCTTTTACAATAATTTACTCACTATTTCACATTTGTTCATTTTCTGATGCAAAAGAATATAATGACGTAACACTTTTAACTTTCCCCATGTCTTATTATGGTCCCTGCAGTCCCAATTCAATTTCACTCTTATCTTATCACTAGCATAAGATCTCACAAGAGATTTCCCCCACTATTCTTCCCTTTTCTAATCCTAAGAACATTATTTATGATATTAACATTTGAATTAAAATCAATTTTTTTTTAAATAAAAAAATTAAATTAATGTGAAATTGAACTTTAATTTGTAGGGTGACCAAGCTTCAATTGTTGGTGGTGCCATAGAATTTGTGAAGGAACTTGAACACATTTTGCAGTCACTTGAGGCCAAGAAATTTGCACTATTGGAGGGCTCAAAGAAGGACCATAATAATATTAATAATAATAATCAGAATAGTGATGAGACCAAGCAATTTTTGGGGAGCCCATTTGCTCAATTCTTTGCATACCCACAGTTCAGCTGCTCTCATCAGAACCAATTGGGTAATAAGTACACATCACAGAGCAAGGCAGCCATTGCAGACATAGAAGTAACCTTAATTGAAACACATGCTAACATTCGAATTTTGTCCCGTCGAAGGGTTCGACAGCTCTCTAAGATTGTGGCCTCCTTTCACTCTGTGTTCCTCACCATACTTCATCTCAATGTCACTACGCTCGACTCCCTCGTGCTCTACTCCATTAGTGCCAAGGTATGGTTCTTACTCGCACTTAATTGCTTTGTCGGTTCGTGTCGATCTGTTTGTCGTTACAAGAAAATATCCTTTTACTGATAGAAAACTTTATTATAGATTTGATCAAATTCGTCACTAATGTGTTTCTATTAGTGGCGAATTTTGTTCTGTTTTGTTTTATGACGGAATCGAAATTTGTCACTGAACTAAATTTTGTAATGTAATTTCCATCACACGGAAAAATTATTATAAAAATTTATTACATATTTGTCACACTCATTATTTCCATTAGTTCCATCATGACACTAGAAGGAAATTAGCCCTAGTTCATTAATAGAAAAATTTGTGATGAATAGGATTCCTACAAATAGTTTGTGACGCGATACAAAAGGATTTAAAAAAAGTAAAATATATATAAATTATAGTGATCGTGACGAATTTATGATAAATATCTATAATAATTTCTTGATTTGTGATAGAAATTTCATTACAAAAATTTAGTTCTTTGACAAACTTTAATTTCATCATAAAATTAATTTGTGACAAGACATATATTATTTATGGATTTGTGAAGAAACAAAATCTATCACAAAATTAAGTTAGCAATGAATTTCATTAAATTCGTGATAAATTTTTCCGTTAGTGTAAATAATGTTTTCTTGTAGTGTGAAATCATCATTCTTTATAATATTCCATTAATAAATAAGTGCTTTCTTGTCTCGTGGCACAGAAAATACACTTATTATCTTGATTTATTGCATATCCTTTGTCTATATATGTCTCTCGCACAGTTGAACAATAATTACTCCCCCGTAATTAATAACTTGGTCTTACAGAATCCTACCAATACAGCATTTTGTTCTCTCTTTCCTCAGTTGGACTACACAGTTTATCTGATGGTAACAAAACTAGTACTGTAGAAAATGACCTCAGCATGCAAAAGAATCTACTTTTTTACACAGCCTGCACGTACTTCCCCATCAGCCCAAGTACTGTCCAAAGATTCTACTAGTAATTACCACAAGGGTATTTTCGGTACTCAATATTCCGAAAAATCACTTTCAATCAACTCCCATGTGGAGTAAAATGGAATTTTAATTTCCTTAATACTTTAATGGTCATTTTTTTTCTATTTTTATCTTGTCCTATATAATTCTACTATTTCAGCCGAAAACAATGCCAAAAAAGATATTTTTTTTTCTACATTATCATTGCAATTATTTTATTTTTACATTGAAGTCCTAGTTGAATAAAAATTATATAATTTACTAAATATAATTGCAGGTGGAAGAAGGCTGCCAACTGAATTCGGCAGATGACATAGCAGGGGCAGTGCACCACATGCTAAGAATAATTGAAGAGGAAGCTGCTATGCTAGGTTGCCAATCCTAGGGCTATATATAAATATTAGTAAAAGTAATTATCAAACTTTTTAATGTCTATTGTCTTTAATTTATGTTTTATAGTCTTTTCCATTTCTTTCTATGATCAATTAATGTACCTAGCTAGCTAGGTTTCATGGTTTTGGCTGTGGTCGGATTTAGGGTTTGATTAGTTAGGGATATGAGATCTCTTTTTTGTTCAAAAATAAATATTAGAATCATGTAAAATAATTTTCAGAAGAAGAAAAAAGAATAAATATCCTATTGGGATCTCAAAAGTGCCAAATTAATATGTTTACGGCTTCACCTGGACTGAAATATGGATAAGAAATTCTTTTGTTACGGTTCAAGTCCAAAGTGAAAAAACAGCATGTATTAATTCTATGGGAAAAATTGTCATTTTCATTACATAACTTTGTCCCCTTCTCACTTAAGTTTTTGTTTATTTTTGCTCACTAAAATTTGTCTTGTATTATTATTATTTTTCTTTTATTCCCTTTTTTTTTTTTTTTTTTTTTTTTTTTTTTTTTTGCGGAACTCTATAATTTTGTCCGGATTTTGACCTAAGCCAACCTTACCACATCAGTTTTTTTTGTTAGAATTCTAGAGTCCTAGCGCAAAAGGACCAATTATGCAAAAATTAAATTGATATAGATCTAATTTTTTGAGAAAAAATAAATAGGACCTTAATTAGGTGAAATGGGGCAAAGTTATAGAATGAAAATAATAATTTTCCCTAATTCTATGCACATGTAGCTCTTAAGTTCATTTTATTTGGTTTTAAGATTTTGTTGAGAAAATAAATTACAACAAGAAAAGAAATGGAATAGGGGAAAAGCATAATTAAATTGTATCATTTCGATTTTCTTAGTTTTTCTTTAAAAAAAAAATTAATAAAATTCAAGAGCGATTCAAACCAAATTTGAATGTGCACAAAGGAACTTTTATTAGTACTTTCAAGGTCAAATATTATTTATATAGACCTTAACTCTCAATGCATATTTTTTATTGGGTACGGAGTTAAACTAATTAAAATACAAAATTTGATTTATAGAAAACACTAGAAATTAGAGCATTAGTTAGGACGAATTCATACTTGATGCTGAAATGAAGCAAATTCTCTAGCTAGTAGCTAATTTTTGGCTACAAAATTGATCATATAGTCGAATCCAAAATATAATTACTGATTGACAGCTTAAAATTTTTTATTTTAAAAATTTATATTTGCCAAGATATATTTGTAACTTATATTATAACCTTCACTATGAAATTAATTTCATAACTACTTTTTGTGGCAGCGTGCCTAGTTTTTTGTTATGAAACTCATAAATTACATCAATAAATTTAACTAGTACGAATAAAAAATACACAAACATAAATTTATATTCTTCATGCAGTAAGTTTCTATGTACTAGTATAAGCGATACTATTCAGCTTGACGCCTAAATCTAAGATAAAGAAACTTTCATACAATCACTTTTAAAGTTATTAGAAAAACACCCTCACCCTTTGTTTTACCCACTTGCGACTTACAACAAGTATTTCATGAGATTACGAGTTTAGGCTACGAGTATATCTCGAGTATAAAATAAGTACTTTGCGTTGATTTAGCCAAAATTTATTATTTCTCGTAGAACTAGAAAACATAATGCCAAGGAAAAAAAAAAAAAAAAAGCTAATTATAAAATGCAAAATATGATAAAATCAAATCAATTAAAATCGAAGAATCCTAAGCAAATTGAACTCCATTACGAACAAAGCCCGAAATCTGAAACTAGACGAAGCAACTTACCCAAGCAATAGCTCACGACTTCACTACAGATTAGGAAATCAGATTTCATTGGTCTTCAAACAAATATTATTATAAATGCCAAATCCATAAATCCCTAACCAGAACTAGCCAGTTCATCTTATATATATATATATATATATATGTATTATTAGGGTGAAAGCACGAGCTGGCTCGGCTCGAGACAAAAAAGCTCAGCTCGACTGGAATTTAATGGAGCTTGAGCCGAGCCTTATCAAGCTCGAGCTTGGTTTCAAACTGAGTTAAAGCTCAAATACACTGGCTCGAAGGCTTGCGAGCCTGAACCATTATTAAAAAATATATTATTATATATATAATATATATTTTAAAAATATATATAAAAAATATTTAATATATTAGATAGCATATATTTTAAAATAATATATAAAAACTATATTATTATTTTTTTTTTTTTAAATGAGCTTGTAAGCTCGAGTCTGGAATTTTTGCCAAGCTCGGCTCAAGCTTGGCTCGTTTAATACAAATACAGTTCGGTCAGCATCACTAATTGACTGTGAAGAAGGACGACCTAGCTAGATCCGTCATCTTCCCCATATATGAAGATTTTTTTCTTGCTCATCTAAAACTTTGGATACCTTTTTACACGACTCATGTCACATATGTGGCTTTCAAAACTTCACCTTCACTTGAATACATTGTCCTGGGAATCTAACCTCAATTGATCAAAGCAAATACTTCTTTTGCCCACCACCCAGATTATGAGTCAATTTATGAAGTGCTTTAATTAATTTTAAGAAAATTAATTCACAAAGAACTGGCCTCAATTTAATTGAACTGAATTGAAATAATTCTCACAGTGTGACAGATATATAGACAAAGGATGTAATATCTTCATTGTATTCATCATTATTCTTTCAATACAACGTTATTTTGTGTGTCAAATTATTATGATGCGAGGAAGCTAATGTCTAGAAATATATGCTGATTATGCAGAAGATCAAAATTTTGTATTAACGGACGTATGATATATATATACATGTATATTTATTTATTTATTTATTTATTACAAATATGATGCCGATAAGATGATAAGACTCTGTGCAAGTTTTATGGTGTGATCACATACAGGACACGTACAAAAATAGAGATAGAGGGAATGGTGTCATGAAGCAAGTCGAGCAATACTGTAAGAAAATAGACCATTTGCTTTTAATATCTAATGGGATCTATATTTGTTCGTAATTAATGTAGCTTTTTTTGGTATAGTTCTTCCGTATCGATGATCGATCAAGACATAAGTGCTAGGATTGAACTTGAATCCTATAAGTTGGTTTAAGTCATACATATGAAAGTATAACTTTCTAACTAATTGAAATATTTTTTTATTAATTTTACAATCTACATAATGTGCAACAGATTTATGGTCAGTCAAGCAATGCAAAATACTTAGGCATCTGCTATGAAAGAAGTTGCGTGTTAAGTACACGGTAGCCAGAAATTTTCCATAGCAAATGTAAATTTTCAAAATAACAAAATTATTGGATATAATCAATTAATTCGTAGCTATAAGAGTATCAACTTCAGATTCAGCTATGATCAATTTATGACGCAAATACTTTCGCAGCTAAACTTAGTTATGATATTGACTGTGGTTAATAGTTTTTTACTATTTTAAAAATTTTCACTGGCTGTAAAATTTTTCTAACTAATTTATAGCTCATGAAAGTAATTTTGTAACAATATAAATACATACATATATATATATATATATATTATAGTGGATTCCTAGATTTTTTGTCGTGAAGGAAAGGAATTACAAATAAGTTATTTGCATTGACTTCATGTGGGGGCCGACTAGATGGGTCAGAATAGAGCCAAATATCTCATTATCACACATAAGCTCGGAATGAGAGAAAACAAACCACATGAATTTTGAGGTTTCGTTAAGAGGGAATAATGGAGAACGGTGACGAAAATGGTTATTATGGGATATTGGGATATATATATATATATATATATCTATATTTGAGTCACATATATCTGAGGTGGACGGTGTGTGTCGTAAGGATATTGATTTCAAACTTGATGATGATACAGAAGAATTTGATCATTCTACTTGTAGTTCTTACTCATATTGAATTTACGTTGTTGGCAAGAAATTAATTTTTAACTTTCCATATGTATTTCCTTCAATTAATGTACCTAAAATATACATTATTTTATTGCGATTGATTTTAATGTAATATTTGTAGCAATATTTCAACTTTGAAATATTAATTTTTCAACTCGTGTTCTGTATGACGTAGGAGCTTCACTCAAACATAAAGCGGGGAGCACTAAGTAGCACTTGGAGAAGCTTGTGGTAATTAGTCAAAAAAACTGTTCCGCGTAATCTTGTTGAAAATTAGATAATGCAATTGAAGAAATTTCCAACAAGGTTTTGTTGGGGAAAAATTAGATAATGCAATTGAAGAAATTTCCAACAAGGTTCTGTTGGGGATATTTTTTTTTTGATAATATTTTTCGTCAAAAAAAAAAATTCCCACATAGGTTTTTTTAGGAAAGTCAAGAATAATGAATTTAGGGGAGATAAGAGTAATCAAATTCTTTCTTTCTTTCTTTCTTTATTTTTTCCCCTTTGATAATTGACATAAGAGTAAATTCAAACACATGGCAGGAAAATCTTAAATCAAGTCCATCTCACTCTTTGACCAAGAAATTTTACGTGCAATCATCTTTAAGTTAGGTTTATCATTAATTACAACCTAATTATTTACCATATGTTGCAAATATTTCCTTCTAAAGACGTACATATACACATGGCTAGACAGATGTGTACGTAACCTCCATGATTAAGGCAACCTATGAGACATATGTATAGAGATATATGTGTATAAAGCGGGTCACATTACATGTGGTCCATCTTAACATGCAAACAATTTCTTGTGGATGTGTGTCCATATGCATGGATTTACATACAATTTTTCTTGGTAAAGACAGAAACATGCAAGCTTAGGTTAAGATTGTTGTGGTGACAGATCGCTGTCCTGATCCTGAATGATGCTTAATGCAAGGGAAATTGAATCATATATATGTGTATATTATATGGTTTTCTACATTTGTTTCAGTATGGTGCTGAGGGCTTTTGGCTAGATCGATGCAAATTGCCATTTGGACTCGTTGATTTCTGGCCTCCATTTTTGTTTCTTTCTGCAATATTAATCTGTATCCTCATTAAGAATAGTGTCATTTTGTGGAACTTGATAGAGACTTATTGGAAGAGAGTCCAATACAAAAATACAGCGGTGGGGTTTTCTCATTTTATTTTCGGTATATGTATAAATAATTATCTGTATATGTCTCTTGCTAATCTGGATTCCAATGGCTAACATGTGGCTACTGTTTAAGCTACATTATCACCATTTTTTTCTTTCTTTCTTTCTTGGAGACATAAGTTGTTTTATGAATGAGTGATTAAGACTTTAGAAATTCTGTTACAAGTTTGAGTTTTAAGGAATAATTAACCATTTGATTGGTTCGCTTTCACATTATATATTATTTGTATGTATATCCGTAATTATCTTATCATGTTTCTCCGCATTTTTGCATGGATCTTTTTTTTTTTTTTACCACTCTGTATCTTTTATTCTAATTAGTATTTTGTTTCATATTTTATTACATGAATGTCAGTCATATGTACACTAACATTAATCCTGTAATTTTATTTTTAAAAAAAAGATTTAACACATTTAACATTCATTTAAACAAGAAATAAGAAATAAAACACTGATAACGGGTCTAACCAGTTTTAATACACACTTCAAGACCACTGCTGTTTCAGTGATTTGGACTGCAACTCAAATGCGATACCTAACATTTCACCAATGTGGTAGAATTTGCTTCGTTACTTGGCAATTGCCTTTGATCATTTCCAGATACTTCTAGTGCAAAGCCTATGAGTCTACTCTTTTGTTTATGTTTTAAATTGCCACGGTCTTAGGCTCCATTTTAATGATCATTAATGTCTAAAGTTTTACTATATATTTTTTATAAAAAAAATATTTAATACACTTAACATGTATTAAAACAAGAAATATGAGATAAACTACTAGTTTAAAATTGAGGATCCTAACCGACTCAAATTAGATGACGTAATAAAAAAGTATGTTTGGTGGGTAATGCATAGCAATTGTCTTATTTTATTTTTCTGGTTTGTCCCCCAAGTAGTATTAATGATAGTCTATAGTTAATGGGATAGCCCAAAATTATACTAATTGAGCCGAAAGGTGCAAAGGCGAAGCTGTGATTAGATAAAGGAGCCCAATAGGAAGAGCCCATTCGTGGAAGTTCATTTTGGACAGGGGAGATTATGTAGTCTCATCTACCAAACCATGGATTATGGAGGAGATTATCAAATATTATAATCGTCTATCTATTATTTGATACCTCCCTTTATAGGAGAACCACTTGCAAAATTACTATAGTGCCCTTCAATCCCATATGCTATTGCTCTCAAACTTTGTTAATTGGGGGATAATTTTGTAAATTGGCATCTAATCTTCCCACCAAGATTGATATTTTGCAAGGGATATCCCATTTGAATTTACCCGCGTTAAAGTAGAGATTGTTATACGCCCTAATCTCTTGAAATTTATGGGCTTTAACAAAAAAGGGCCGGCTTTTATTTAATATTTTTTTTTTTGAGGGAGAGGCGATTAACACATCAAATTCTTAATATCAATATATCAAATTAATAACATTCAAAATTAATAACTAAGAAGAAAATCTCTAATCAAACTACTGTACAGTAGAAAATCAAACAAAGCTATTATACAGTAAAATAAAATGCCCCACACGCATTCAAGGGGAATCAAAGTCATGACCTTATAATCGTGAGACCTCCTCCTAACTAATTAGTAATTAGGTTATGGCTCATTGGCAATTTCATGTTAAATTAGAAGTTGCAATTTGCTCTACAGTATCCTATCAAATGCTTAAAAGTACGACTCTAATATTCAGGGATTTTTTTTTTTCCCCTTCTCTGTTTATCTTTATTTTTCAAATATTTGATACCCCATCCAGCATACGGGGGAATGTCAACTTTCATTATTACAAAGATTATTTTCTTATTTGATGAGAATGATACTCCTACTTTTATTGGTTCTATGTCAATTAATTAATTAATACCCATGCTTTTCCACAAAGCATTGTCACAAATAATAAATTGGACCTGATTTTTTAAATGGAGGTTGGAGCGTTAGAATTCGTATTTATGAAGTTTAAAAACGGTTGACAAAAAGCATTACTAGCATAGGTCAAATAGAACACCCAAAGACCTTCTATACCATATTAATTTATCCAAATTAATACCTCGCATCCTTTATTTTAACAAATAGCCATTGATATAATTTACAAGTTGATATAAAAGTACTTTATTCTAATAACTAACACCCTCGTTCAATTTGTATGTGATCCACCGAGTTTGTATTAAATGATGATCCAAGATGAAAAATTTGTTCTACGCTCATATCATATATATTTATTTTACAAGACCTGACTCGAAGATGATGTACTGGTTTAACATGAAGTTGGGATGAGGAATTTGGAAATGCTTAGTCTCCCCTCACTCGGAGATCGACTATTTAATTGAAAGATGGGCCCTTGTAGGATGATTGATAAAATGACTTTATTATCCTTATGAAATAAAAAATAAGTCATCCTTATTAAGAATTATTTCATAAATTTATTCATCATCCCCTACTTATTTTCATCAAGCCAAGTAAACATGTTATATACTATCTCCATCCTATATTTTATATAAAGTAAACGTAATATAAAAATTATAAAAAAAATTCGATCGTTACCATCGTTACACCGCACATCCAATTACTCAACATTCTATCTTTCTAAGTAAACAGAGCATTAGATAATAGAGACGCAGCACTCATCCCCTTTCATTTACAAGTACTCAAATTAACAATGCCACATCAATGTCGCACCAGTCTCCCACAATTTCACAAGAAAAATAAATTCAAAATCCTATGCTGTTGTGAGTATCTCTTTTCCTTTTTTCCATTAAAAAAAAAAAAGATGGAATTCATCAATGACTATTTCAAGTATACAAAATTGACATCTGTTTCTGCTACAATTTGGTGACCTATGGCTTAGACAAACCGTAGGCCAAACAGAAACAGCGGTTAAAACAAACCAACGAACTCACTTAACACCAAGAACTAAAATTCCAGCTCCCATAACATTTTTGTGCTCCCTACTTGGAAAGTCTATAATTACCAACTAACTTTCACAATGGAATTACTTTTTCTTTCTTCTTTTTATTAAAAAGGATCGATGTTGTTCTTCAACTAATTTTGGAAATTTGAATCCATACTCAATCTGTTTACAAGACGTGACGCAAATTGCGTCTGTTCCAAAATCGCCACCACTTGGGTTACAACTTAGAGACCCGTGCAAACAAACTTTAACGATCAGAACGGAATTACTGAATTGGAAGCTCTTCCACATTTAGAGAAGAACCAGTGTCCACTTGAATATGATCTCCTCCACATTCTCCTATTCCTAATGGTATCATCTCCCCTCTCACAATCTTCCTCATCATCCCTCACAAGCAGCAGTACATCAGCCATCGACAAACGCTCTTCACAAATACAATCCATCGACACCGATCTTCGAATTAACGATGTCTCTCTATTCATTTCTATCTCAACATTTTCCACCATAGTTACATTCTCAACTTCGGCATGGCTCTCTGTTAAGGACTCGTTTGGATGGGGAGAAGAACAAGAATCCAAAAAGACGATATTAGCTCGACACAACGGGCAATTAGAGTGCGATTTTAGCCATGTATCGATGCATGGTAGATGAAAAGCGTGACTACATTTAGGTAAAAGCCTAAGTCGATCATCTTCTTCAAACTCACTCAAACAAACACAGCAGTCACTTCCTTCAATTAAGCCCTGCCCTTTCTTGTACTTGACCACTGAAATAGACCTGATCAGCGCCTCATCGAGCCCATTTGTTGTCACGAACCATGGTTCGTGGACCGTGGGCTCGTCCTGGTCCCCGTCTCCCAACTCCACGTCCGGATCATGATTATTTTCATGTTGACCTCTTGCAGGAGACGAAAATCTGTGGCCGCAATATTTTGACATGATGGCATAATAACTCACAAGAAGGAACGCACCGGCTAAAATGCCAATGATCGTGATCACAAGAGGGGAGAATTTCGGACTCGAGGTATTATTATCAGGAACATCTTCAAAAGGAGGTGGAGGAGGGAAGATTATGAAGCACCACTGGGGACAGTATAAGCTACAGAAGCCTTGAGAACAATCTTTATTATTCATGTATTGTGCCCATATATTTGGGCTGCCAAAGGAGCTTATATTCATTGTTGTCGGAAAATGGCAACAGGGAATTAAAAATTGGAGAACCTTATAACTTGCGATGTAAAGATGAATTTAGAGAGAACAGAGAACAGAGAACAGAGAACATGAAGGCTATGGTTTGATTGGTGTTTGATTTCTTTAGGTTGCCTTTTTCTTTATTCTTTTTCATTAAGTGCAATTGCTTTCTTGGAGATAATGGTATCTTGACTAATGTAGTCAAGTTGGTTGGGAATTAAAAGTATTGAATGCTTTGTTACATATTTATTGAGATGCCAAAAAATTAATAATAATAATAAAATAAAAAAATGAGCACTTATTTGGGGTACTGGAAGATCAGAGGAATAAAGTTTGGAACTTTATACAAGCCACCAAATTAGTTCTACCAATCCTGAGAAATGCAGTCTACAATTGATTCCTAACTCTTTCCTCTGTCATTTTCATGGATTTATCATTCCATCTACAGAAAAATTTAATACGGTACAACAACTTTTAATGACCTATTTGAAGCATTAATTCCTCTAATTCAACTTAGCATAACCCGTGTAATATTATAAGTACACCCTATGTTAATTTAACTTGTTTAGATATTCAGGGGATCTAATTGTAATATCACAGAAGTTTGATTAAATTTTTCGTTAGCTGAACTAAAAATAGGGAGTACAATTGTACTTTTACAAATCATAGTTAGTGTTTATATGATTGGGTCAAATTTCATGAGAGGTTGAGGTAATTATCTTCAAAAAAAAAAAAAGAAAAAAAAAGAAAAAGAAAAAAGAAAAAACGGAAGTTAAAAAAAGGAAAAACAAATAGACAAGAAGAGATCTAGAGAGATTGTAACCTGCAGGGGTGGGGCAGGTGTTGTATCATACTTTAGAGGTAAACAAACAAAGATTCTAAAATGAGTTGAGTTCTTATTGAGCAAGACAATAGTTTCAGTGGGAATGCAGTTAATCAGAAAGCCACTTCAAGAGCACATTTTCTGTCTTCTATTTGGATAATATTGATATATCAAGGGGTAAATGTCAACATAATTTCTAGTCGCATGTTAAAAGGAATTAACCAAATCTTGATGAAGGATCAGCCAACCGGAACATATATACCTCTTAATTTATCCAAGTTCTGTAATGTCAACTTGAGAATATTACAACTATAGAATAAAAAAATATACATTTCAAAAGATATATAAATGAGTCACGTCTTAGTATACAGTGAAACATAGATGAAATTTTGGTATAGCATTTTAGAAAAGTGACAATCAGCTTGAGATATAAACATAGTTTTAGATGAGTTTAGCACTCACAACTTGGTTAGCGTCTGATAATTCCATAACTACTTAATATTTTCACATGATTTCGTTATGCAATTATTGGATTGAGGCGTCACGAGATTGGCACTATAGCCCCGCTTCTCAATGAAAACATATCACATTACAATAAAAGTAGAATTTTAGTGTTGTTATTATTATTATTATTATTATTATTATTATTTTAATTTTTGGTTTTGGTTTATAATTTTTAAAATAATAAATGGACAAGGGGTCATGTCAAAACCCCACCATGGCAAATGTGGTTTTCTTAATCATTTATGTGTGCGGTAATATTATAAAGGATATACTTTATAGTTGTATAATGTTAGTTATGATAAATAAAATTGTTGCTAAAAAAATATAATTGTACAATGTACATAAAAATTTAAAATTGAACAATAGAGAAAACTAAAGTATAACCAAACAATTAATATAAATTATTTCAAATGTGAGCCACAGACAAATGTTTTAGCATATGAAAGTTTGTGAATTTAATTTTAAATGATAACTAAGATCGTTTTGATTATTAATTAGTTTTAATAAATGATCTTGTACTTTATTCAAACTATAATGTTTTGAAATTCTGTTACGTATATATACTTTTATAAATATATTTTAAAATATTAATTTGAATTTTTAAGTTCTAGTATCTTGGTACATAAAATAGAATTTGGACAAATTTATAATCGAGAGGCAACAAATGAACTTTGATTTTTAACTTTATGATATCGAAATCCAATAATTTTAAATTTATAAAGTAGAAATTGTAGAAGTGTGTTGTCCTGACCCATTCATCGCCGACTGCATTACGGAGCCCCGTAATGTAGCCTGACTCCAAAATTCGATTGTGGGCCGGCCTGCTTAAGCCAGTAGGTCAGCCGGCGAGGCCCAAATCACTTGCATTACGTTGTCCAAATGGGCGAACCGGCCTTTTTAATCTCTATCTCTCACTTCTATAATCCATCTCAGCATGTTGTTCTCCCTATTGAATTATATTTTTCCTTTTAACATCGCCACCCGAAAACGAAGTAAAAAAGGTCATGACAAAGAAAAATAAGAGAAAAAATAGATTTAAAAAAAAAAAAGAAACAGAAAGAGAAATAACTAAATTAATTTTTTATGAACAATCTATACAAGTACAATAATTTTCTTAAAGTATCTACAGTTTCACTAAATAATTTTTTTTTTTTTCACATTCAAAAATTGTTTGAAATTATATCATTATATATTTGTAGTGCAACATTGCAAAATAATTGCATTTTGGCAATCAAAAACTTAATAGTTGTGGTAGAAGTTGTAATTAATAACCCGAAATTAACAATTATGGTAAAAGTGATAGCCAATAATTCAAAAGGCCAAGGTAAAATCATCACTTGCTGTAACGTAACTAAAGTGAAAACATCCATCATGGTTTTATGTCAGAGTGAATTTTTTGCAATGTTTGCTGACAATCATGATAATTGCTATAATAAAATTATAATAAATGACTTTTTACCATCACTATTTCATATTAGCATCAACTTTCAATCATAATAATTACTCAAATTTTTATAACGCAAGAAATAACCAAGGGTGACTAAGAGCCTGATTCTGGTTCCCTAGGCCACTTCCATAATTTTTACTATTTAAAAACAGAAAATCATTTGTTTATCATTCTGTTCATTAAAAATATTACTCATTTTTATTTTTATTTATGTCTATACATTATCCTACTATGGGAGGGTTAAGATCCAATAATCATGATTTTTACTTAATATTTTATACTCTTTAAAAAGTTGTCACTATACAAATGGTTCTCTTAAACTATTACTTCTTAAATTAAATATCTTAATTAACCTTTTTATATATTTCTAATAATGATCTCCCTAAAAATACAATTCATTATTTAAAATACCAAATTTTTATTTCCCGAAAC
>JACFYI010000114.1:378249-389357 GCA_014898755.1 Handroanthus guayacan
CAATTGCTTATGCAATTTCCATGAAGAGGCCATCAAGCTGAATTTGTTATTGTGAATAACTGCGGGAAAATAAGAGCCACTTAGCAAAGATTATGTTACTCAAATGATATCGTGTTGTGCCACAGTTCTTAATTTGGATGTGGTGGCAACGCATTCATCTTTTCAATAAAGGTGCAAGGTTCAAGTCTCACCAATAGCGTATGAGTATTTATCTATCGTATAGTAGTCTTTGTCTACTGAATAGTAGTTTAGATTATTTGAGTTGTGTTTAGTCATATATTTGGTATTTGAAATGTAATCTTACAATAATATTGATATATAATCGAATGTAATTGCTTCTCTAAAAAAAATGATATCACATTGTTCCTTCTATGAGAGTGGGAATGGAACAGCAAAATTGAAATTTTTTAAGGTAGAGATTTTACCAGGTGCAAATTGAATTGAATCAAAGATAACATTGGAAATCAAAAAAAGAAAAAAAGACATTGTATTATAATTTAAAACAAGAATATTTTAGATAATTTATTATAATTAGAAAAATTAATTATTTTAATAAATTATCATAAAGGTTAATTAAATCATTTAACTTAGAAAGTAATGGTACAAGAGAGCCATTTGTATAGATGACAACTTTTTAAGGAGAATATGTTAAGCAAAAACAATGGTTATCGAACTTGGTCATCCCAATCCTACTATCATTTCGTCACATCAACTAAATTTGTTTGATTTGATATAAAATAATCAATATCATTTTAAAATAATTAAAGTATACATTTTTTTAAAGATAGGTCTTTTTATGCACATAACTTTTCATTCTTTACCTATTCTACTCAGGATTTTCAAACAAATCATGCAAATGCATTTTCATTCTCACATAAAAATTAATAATTACTTTTGCCCATGAAAATATTAAAAATTATATTCTAAAATAAACTAATGCAATTGAGTCATTTAGAATTAAATGATGTGGGGTATGAAATACAAAAAGTTATAAATAATTAAGCGCAAAAATTAATACCCTAAATAAATAGTTTTCAATTTTCGAATAGTAACAAATGTGCTCTTCATTTTATATTTGATGCTTTTATTTCTTGAACAGTATATTTTGTTACATATTTCCATTTTATTTGGTCATGTAAACCACTACTCTAGGTCTTAAATCCTGCACTTAGTCAACTAAGAGGGTGTCTGGGTGAGTTTAGAAGCTCCTAAAAACATCTTATAAGATATTTGAGAGCTTATAAGATGTCATGAAGTGTTTGGTAAAATTTTTTAAAAAAAACTTTACTAGCTCCAAAAATAAGATATTAGGAGCTTATAAGCTCTTTTCAGAAAAATAAGGAGCTCCCAACTTATTTTAAAATCTTAATATTTACCATTTTAGTTATAGCGTTATCATTACTAACATTTTATAAATTAAAAAGTTTTATTTTATTCATATACTTTAACAACTTATTTTTAAAAAAAGATCCAACATCTTATAAGCTCAAAAAATATTTTATAAGATTTAAGAGCTTATAAGATATTTTAAATAAGCTTAGTCAAACACCCTTAAAAGATAGAATATGCGTGGGGTGAACTCACATTGGACTATCTATTCCAGTTTATGTTTCCTAATTTATTACACAAATGCCTATAAAATTTATCAGTTTATGTCATACACAATATTTATTTTATTAAAAAAGATGTGATACACTTAACATATATTTAAGATAATTAATAGGATATAAACATCATTTGAGAATAGGAGATCCTATTGGCTGACCAAGGTAGAATGAAAAGTTCACTAAATTTTGTTGCTTGCATCATCATCTACATTCCAAAACTCTGACAAGTGTTCACATCTGTTTCAAATCACATTTTTATCTCCTATTTCATAATTCATATAAATACAAGGTGAGGCTTTATTTCTTTAAATAAAGCTTTGATATACACCACATACACCTTTTTTATCATAGAATGAACAGGAAAATAAAAGGTAAAATGGAAACGGGATGCAAAATACTTTAACAATGGGCAAAAGCTTGATAAACAATAAACATCATCTTGATGCTCTATTTTATTCTATATTTTATCTCTTATTTCATTGCACGAATACATATTAAGTGTATCATATTCACTTTTCTATATTTTTACAAGGAAATATTTTTTTACACTTTGTATATATTTTATGACACAAAATAGAATATGAAACACTATTTTGTCCCAACTGCATAACATACATAATAGTCTTAAGGGTAGTTCACTACAAAATTATTGAATTTTTACAACCAAAATATATAATAGTCTTGTTGAAAGTAATATTTGATAACCCAAAGTTAATAGCCTTGTAAGTACATAGGAGCGGTAGCCAAATACTCAAATTAACGTGGTGAAAATATTTTGTAGTTGCTTGTACCTAATGGAAAACATCTATCATGACTATATGCCCACCTTGGATTCTATATTTCGATCTATATTTCATCTTCTATTTTATTAGATGGAATTATACCAAATGCATAACATTCATAATCTTATATATTTAATTATGAGTAAATATTTAATATACTTAGCCTGTATTTATAGCCAAAATAGAGGATAAAATACTGTTTTCGGCAACCCATGTTGAAATTACTCTTATTATTGTGATGAGGGGTAACAAATGAATTTTCACTAGAATTATTATTTTTTATTTATATCAGCTTTCAAATAATTGCTCAAATTTTAAATAATGATTTCTATAATTATTAATTCTAGAGGAAAAATGTAGATAATTAACCCTATAATTTGACAGCAATTCCAAGGTGATGACAGAACATTAACTTCTATTCCCGCAACGAATTTCTTCTCATCTTTTACTTTTTCCCTCCTTTACATCCCAAAAGTTCAACAACGCGTCTGAAAATTCGAACCCCACCAATCCTAAAACCCCACAACTCATAACTTTAGTCCCTTTAACAAAAAACTCCCAAAAATCCCTCTTCTCAAAGGTGAATTTCATCTGCATATCTCCACCATTTTTTCAGTCAACAAACCCTTGTCCCCAAACATGGCCTTAAGCAACAATGTTATCGGAGCCATAAACTTCATCGCAATGCTCTTATCAATCCCAATAATTGGTGCTGGGATATGGCTCACCACACAACCGGATAACTCTTGCGTTAAAATCCTTCAATGGCCAGTCATCATTCTTGGAGTCCTTATCCTGGTTGTGGCTCTGGCCGGATTCATTGGCGGATTCTGGAGGATACCATGGCTGCTGATATTTTACCTCATTGCGATGCTTGTTCTCATTATTCTTCTTGCGTGCTTGGTGGTTTTCATCTATATGGTGACCAGTAGAGGATCGGGTCATATGGTCCCGAGTCGGGCTTATTTGGAGTATAATCTTGATGATTTCTCAGGTTGGATGCGGAGGAGGGTCCAGAGTTCGTATAAGTGGGATAGGATTAGGAGCTGTCTTAGCTCGTCGAGTATGTGTGCTGAGTTGAACCAGAGTTATCGCATGGCTCAGGATTTCTTTAATGCGCATATCACTCCGCTGCAGGTCAGATTTACGTTTTATCTGGCTTTGATGTCTTTGTTTTCTTGGTTTTTGCTGCAGGTCAGATATAGGTTTTATTTGGCTTTGATGTCTCTGTTTTCGTGGTTTTTGTGGTTATTATTATTATTATTATTAGTAAATATCGTTAAGCCATCTGAACTATGCACATTTTTGCACTTTTTGCAATCTAATAAAAAAAATATTTCACCTTATCATCTCAACTTAGCGACATTTTCACTTTACAATCTTAGTATATTTTTCGAGGAATATTCTATCGGAATATTTGCACACTGAACACGTGTTTGAATATTAAAATAGAAAAAGTCTCACTTTGTTATATGAACTTCGCGAAATTTTGTATAATGCTATCTACTGATGGCATATGTCCACCAGAAAATACACTGAGGTTGCAAAATGAAAAATTTTGCAAAATTAAGATGGCAAAATGAAACGTTTTTTTAATTAGGTTGCAAAGTGCAAAAACACACCTAGATAGCTTAATGACATTTACTCTATTATTATTAAAAAAAGAAGTTAAGATTATTTAGAAATTTGATCATAGAGTAATAATGAAATATCATATAAAGAAAATCTAGACGTCCTAACATCCTGCCATTGTGAAGTAGAAAAAATCTATAAACGAGCCTACCATATATAATATGAAACAACTTCACTCATCGGTGCAAATCATGAAACCTTTATCTTACCACTAAGTCAAGGAGTCATTGGCAGTTGAGAAAGTGTTCAATTCAGCTTGTATTGTCAAGTTATTAATTGTTTTTAGAATAAACAAAGAATATCGAGATAAGCCTAAGATCACTTAATTGGAAACAGCCATCACATTTTTTATTATCAAAATGTAACTTTTGTCTAATGTAAATAGTATTTCATTGTCCTTATCTTCACTTAATTAATCAAATAATTATTTTCCCTTTAACGTTGTAATATAACCAAACAACTCATATTATAAAATAAATGTGAGATGGACATAATTTGGATTTAATAAAAAAATAGGAGACTGATCTTTCTAAAGAATTTAATGAAATCACTTTACTTGGCAAGATCATAAAGCTCATATTAAGATTTCACTTACTTTTTCTTACTTTATGCTTTATGGTCTTGCGAATGATTCTTAGAGTGGTATCTATGTAAAACAAAGGTTTTCTTTTTAACATAGTAGGTCTACACAAAGCATACAAGCTAAAAGATTCTCCAACCATGTACGTACTGGTTTAAGCTTTACTACTTCTCTTTTCTTTAAATTATTAATTGATGTTTCACATTTCAATATATATATGTATATGTATATGCACCATGCGGAAGCTTCATATCACAAGTTTTCTCTCTCTAAATTTGACAAAATATAATTATAAAAATTGAAGGTGGTAGTTTAAAACGTTAAATTACTTGTTACAAGTTTGAGTTCGTTTGTAGAAGTGCGTGGATCAATGTTCAATTTCACTCTTATGATTCAAGAATAGTCATGCTAGCCAGCTAGTAGCCCTTCCCTACCTTTATTCATTAAGAAATTTCTAGATAGATGTGGTTCGGGTTCGGTTCAGGTGATCTACTAATTAAAAGTTTTTCTCCAAAAATATAAATCTGGAAACACGAATCTATCAGAAGGAATTCAACATGCCTGTCTTTTCACAAGCCCTTCGATTTGGGGCGTTTATGATGATAATATGTCTCGTCTCATATTGGAAAGGCTTATACATCACTTGTCTCACATTTTGAAGCACCTTTTGTGGAAAAAGTTAGCATAATGAGTATTAAGAGAACAATACCTAATACAATTAATCATTTTGAGGACAAATTTGGAAATTATCATTACTACTTTCTTCTTAGGATTATATATAAGAAAAATTTTAAATAACCATTGATACATATTATTTATAAGCTATATTTTGATTTTTTTTATCTGCAGTCAGGATGCTGTAAACCACCAACAGAATGTGGATACACATTTGTGAACCCAACGTATTGGATAAGTCCCATAAACAACGCAGCAGATATGGACTGTCTGCAGTGGAGCAATGACCAAACACAGCTCTGCTATTCCTGCAATTCTTGCAAAGCAGGATTACTCGCAAATATTAAGAAAGAATGGAGGAAAGCCGACATCATATTAACCATAACTCTTGTCGCTTTGATTGCGGTTTACTTAATCGGATGCTGTGCTTTCAGGAATGCTAAAACCGACGAGCTTTTTAGGAAATATAAGCAGGGTGATCCATACAATTAAAGTACGTAATTAGGGTTTCAAAAAGCTTTCAGTTCTGTGTACAAGATTGTGGGCGGGTGATTAATTTGTTTTGAACTTGTTTGGATGGTTATAAATTAGCTTATTTTGTTTGTGAATGACTTTGTGACATAGTTGCTTATATTTATTATACATAAGTGTTTTGTATTTCATTTTTTTTCTATTTATATATATGAATTGCATATGACCGCACCAAAAAATATGTAATATTTAAAGAGGTATTTCCTACATTTAATTACAGCAGCAATATAAAATATAAAACAAAACACAAAATTAAAATCGAAAATCAGAATTGAAATTTAAACAGTGTTAATCCATGTTTGAGTATTGCACGAAGAGATGGATAAATGTGAACACGGGAAGGTCTATGCGTGTCTTTTCACCTTTTGAGAAAAGCAGCCTGATTGATTACTGCCTGCTGATTGCTGATCCGACACGGATATAATTACTATTGAGAAATTACTTGATTTGCGGAAGCCGCCGAAAGTAACTGAGCGAGAAGCCAGCAAGAAAAATAAGTCAAGATTGGAGTCCCACTGTCACTATTTAGAGCCCCACCCCAGTAGTTTTCCTATTTGTTTGATATTTATTTATTTTTTATTGGTTTAGAATTAAAATAAGGAGTTTTTTTCGAAGTACATGTGTTCTCTAATAACTTAGTTTTTAAAGTTCGCCGAGCTTGAATTTAACCCAAAAAAAAGAAAAAAGAAAAAATAGTATGAGTGACAAAAACTTAAGTGACAATGTAAAAATTATCGTTAATTCTATATAAAAAATGACAAAGAATCATATTTGGTCACAAAAATGATTTAAACAAACTTAATTGTGACAATAATATGTTCATTTTATATATTACTATTGACAATTAGTAATATTTGTACTGTAATTACCTAGTGATAATAAAAATCTTGTCATCAAATTAAAGTGACAATTTTCATTGTAGCTAATTTGCTACTATTATGTGCCACCAATTATCCATAGTGGCAAAACAAAAGTTTTTGTCACCTGAAATATATTATTAGTGATAAAATAAAATTCATTGCCACCTTTTTTTTGTTTTTTCTGTTTGAAACAAAATTTGTTGTCACTTAATACATAGTATTAATTACAATATTTATATTGCCATACAATTTTTTGTCACTTTTGTTCAATTTTTTTTGTCGTGTAAGCTTATTTAAATGATCTCGAAGTGAAAAGCCAAAATTTTCCCAAAACTCAACTTGAATACGTTTCACATTTGAACCTCTAAATCCACACAGAATTTTACACGAGCAAGAGCTATCCTCATGGATATATAATTCCAAGATATATGAGGGAATATTTTGTGGGTGAAACGAAGAATAAAAATACCGTGGAAATTTCAGGCCTGAAAGGTTGATCCTTCGAAGAGTTAAATGCAAGGAAAAAGAAGTGATTTGGATTCTGTCAACAACCAAAGATAAATTCCACTTTCTGCAATGGAAATCCGTTGCTTGCCCAACTGAGACATGGTGTGGGCGGTGACGGATTATGCAGGGTTTACATTCACCAATCCTTATAATTTAAATAATCAATAATCAAATCAAATTTCTCCAAAGTTCATAGTATTTGAAATAGTAAGAGGGGATTTGGCATTGTTTTTATCAACAAAGTTTTAGCTTTTAATTACTGAAAAGTAATTTGCTAACGCTTGATAAAATAACTTCTATTTTTGTTATAGTGAATGTAAGTTGAAATAAGTAGGAATCTAAAAAATGTCTCATGAAGTGCTTTTTGATTCTAATTGCAGTTTTTCCATAAAAATATTTGATCAAAATATTGCATTATCCTTACTAAAGTTGTGGTGATATTATATTTGAAGGCAAGACAAATTCAAAACATTAAATTGTGGAAAATTACTATTTTTCCAAACACAACTATCAGCCCTTTATGATTTTTTGGCTTTTAATTATTAGTACTCTTAAGTTTAGCTGCTGACTTTTATGATTAATTTCTCAATTTTTTATGAATGAAAACAACTTTCCAAAACAAAAACGAATACCAAATACAGAATATCAAATTACTTTGGATCATTTATTCTAATTCATGCTCATTTTTCTACTCCATTACACAATGATTTATGAGCTTGAAAATCCATCCCCACCTACCGTTGTGGGTTCCGAGGTTCAAAATCTACACCCGCCCCGCCCTAAAATAACAAAACCTGCACCCTACCCGCCGTTGTTTGCACCTAATATTTTAGTTAATAATTAATAAAACATTACTACAAAATCATATAAAATTATTTTTTTTAAAAAAATCATTCTTTCATAATAAAAGACACATGAAATTCGACCAAATTTAAAGTCACACATTACACAATCCATTAATCTATTTAATTCTTTTTAAACAATTTATTTTTAATTATGTATAATATAATTAACTAATATACTTTATAATATATATAGTGGGATGGGGACGGAATTACACTGAATCCGAACCTGCCCCGCCCTCAGCGAAGGAAAACCGGCAGCGGGCCGGGTTAAACGCTCTCTAAACAATCAAACATGACCAACATAACTCTGCAAATACTTCAATTTAAATTCAATTATGGTGGGCCTTCAGGTACCACTTTGTTGTTATAAACTTGGGACATAATGAGGTGGGTCGGCAAAAGAATTTCAGGCCTAACTCAATAATACTTGCAAAGATTCTTCAATGGAAAATATCCAAATCCCCATGACCATGAGATAAACCTTATCTCCAATGGAATTCAAATTCAAAATTTCATTATTATAAAATTTTTATTACAGTGACATTCTTTGCAAAAGGTTACTTTAATTACCAATTGCTTCCCTCTAATTGTCATAACTATAAAATTCTCCCATCTGAATATACCACGTATAGCGAATTGTCCTCTATCCTTAGTGTCTTGAATAGAAAATAATGACTTCAGCAAGAATTTATATAATTTTTTCATTTACAGAACTCAATTATTTTTATAATTTATTTATTAACTAAAATGCTCTTGTTATTTTTCTAAAAGTTTGCAGCTGATACATATGGAACATGTTATAGTTGAAAAGTAAAAATTTTGATAAATATTTTTTTCAATTTAAAGATATGTTTAATGAGAAAAGAAAAAATAATAGTCATGAGAGTAAAGAGATAGCTATTGAAATCCTTTACATTGGAGTAGACTAACAATCATGCAAGTTTGCATTTACATATATGTATATATATAACACTTATGTTTGCAGTTATTATATATATGTGTGTGTGTGTGTGTGCGCGCACGCGCGTGTGACAATATATCACAATATTTGTAAGTTCTTTAAATACTTCTAGTATTTTAAGAATGAAATATGAAAGAGAAAGATGTCTTTGAATGAATCGTGAAATATATATATAAGCATGATAATTTTTTAGACGATACCAAATCTTTGAAGGTTAAAAAATACACATGCTTATACAAATACATAATTAAAAGTGGAAATAAGCTATTTCCAAGGATTGTAGTGATGTGGCGAATGGGATTAGGTTAGTGAACTAGTCATTGGTGTAATGGCATTAACAATATGTTGCAGCAACGCATAATATTATTTATAAATTAAGATACTTTGTGTTATAGCAATTAATGCTAATCTGGTTAAATGAAATATTTTATAGGAATTAAAAATTCAAATAAACTTTTCAAATATATGAGCATAGCATTGTAATTATTATCGCATAATAATTAACTAGTCTACAAGTAAAATTATGTATGTAGTCTGCCAGTAGGACTATGCAATCTGCAAGTTGTATTATATATATATATGTATGTATGTATCTGTATATTAGTTATCACTTCTATATTTTAAAAAAATAAAATCACCATATCTCATTGCGAAGATCACGCTTTTTTAACTGGGGTAATATCATAGATGCACAATTTATAAAATCTAGCATACAGTACGTGATACGTCAGCATATATTACTAATACATATGCAGACATAATTATATAGCTGTGTGGTAGTTGTGGATGGTAAATAGGTCATGGACTTCTCGGAGATTAAATGGTGATTAATTTATACAGTTATGATTACTTTAAACATTTAATAATAAGTGATAAAGGGAGCATTTGATAGGGCCTATTAGGTGATATTCTAGTATTTAAAATACGCTAAGTTAATGTTTGATAGAGAAGATTAGAAGAGCCGGCTGGCCCATATTTTTTTCAGAGCCCGCTCTGTAACTAAGATTATCATGGTTTTTGAGTCTCCTCTTGGAGGATGAGATTACCAATATCAATCTATTTGAGCTTGAAGATTGGAAATGAAATTACCGTTCTGGCCTTTAATTCTTACTGGAAAGTTACGTGAATGGCTTCCTTCATTTAACCTCATTGAACTTAAAAGAAAAAAAGAAGAAAAAAAAGCCAAAATTCTCCTAGCTATTTGCTTCTGAATTGAACGAGGTGACCAATATCTCCTCCTTCTCCTGTAATTTTGATCAATAATTTTTGCATCAAACATAGTATTTCAGTGGCTTTAATTAGAGTTTTCAGTTGCGCCAAGGCCAACAAAAACCTAAGAGATCGCTGTATTTGACCAGGGCACACAGATTGTATGTTAGTGCGCGACGTAAAAGTCAACAAAATGAGTAACACCAACCAGTTAAGAGCTGGAGCGCAAATTTTTTAAGCCCCAGCGCACGGACTTCTGTACCTTGTCTTGAAATCGTGGTCCAAGGACTCCAAATTTGCTCATTTGTTTTATGTAATTTTTTCCCCTTAAATTGCATTTATATCCATATTAACATAGTAGGGCCAACACCCTAGACCACGCCACCTCAGAAAGTTAGAGCTCTAAGACAAAAGTTAACTCTCCTCTCTTCACGCACATCTACCTTGTTCTTGATGGGTTGCTACAATTGATGGTTGAGGGTTCAAATTTCTCATTATTTGAAATGCCATCCAATGAATATGGGCAAAATGATAATTTTACTATTAATATCACCCAATCATCCCAATCAAATAGAGGACAAGATTAGTGAAATTCAACAATTTTTACCGAGCCAATGATATGGAATGTGGTGAAATTCTATATCAAATGCCCCTTAAAAAATCAATTGAAATAATCAATTAAGATATTGGTGCTTTACATATATAGATAAATATTACAAGAAAATATTAGGAATGGAATGACCATTCAATCGATTAATAACTTAATTATTAACTTAGTTTTGAGGCAAATTTGATTAATTTATTGCATTCGTTTTGTGTCTTAAAGAGACCATAAAATGATAATTAAAAAATTCAAAAAAATATTATAATTTAACTACAGTGAAGGTGTAACGCCCTGGGATCGCTCGGCATTCCGCCT
>JACFYI010001141.1:3030-34939 GCA_014898755.1 Handroanthus guayacan
CTCATGTCCAAGGGTAGAAGGACCAGCTTTATCAACTCTTGACCCCTCAACTGGACTCTCAGGCTCTCCTTCACTCTCGCTATCTTTTTCTTCCTCCTCAGAATCTGGAGGTAAGCATTGTAACCCTTGCATTTTATTTAGGAAAGATAGGTCCTTCACCTCGCCTTTCCAACACCCATACTTGAGGATCTCCAAGTGCCAAAAGTTGAAATCATCGTTGTAAAAGCTCAAAGCCTTGTCTACCGTGGCCCTCCTGAATCTATCCGATTTGAGGAAGAAAGGTATTCTGCTCTCAAAGTAGCTTTCCAGAAAGGGCTTCCCCTGCTCAGTCTCCGAAAAGAGGTCTAAGCCCTCCTAACGTCTAGCATCCACGGCCTTCTTGACATCGCTCTCTAGGCGGCGATCAGATTCTGACAAGGGCGTGTGCAGCTCCCTACATTCTTTCATCGACTCAAAAAGTTTCTTCTCCAGTTCACCCATAGAATCGAGGCTGTGCTTGGCACCCTCCAATTTCTTGCGTAGTTTCAAATTCTCTTGAGTAAGATCAGAGACCCTCTTACGATCATGTTCCCATTAGGATAGAAATCCTGCTCCCATTAGGACAGAAATCCCGCTAATAGAATAGCATACTGCAACAAAGGAAAACGAATGAACACGTTACACACATAGAAACATTGTGTGAAGAAAGAAGTAGAGCTGGCCAAACATGGTTACCTATGCCACTAAAGAAGCCCACTACGCCGCTAATGTTAAAGGCGAAATGCCGTTCATCAGCTGCCTGTCAGTCTCATTGGGAATTTGTAGTAGAACATCTTACCCCAGGTTGCACTTATCATCTAGCAAGATGGACTCCCCGGCAAATACAGGAGAGTCAGGGGCAGGAATCGCGGGCTGGCTGATGAACGTAGATCGAGCCTTTTTTCAAGGAGCCAACGGGGAATCAGATACCTCCTTCGTGTTTTCGGTCCCCTCCACTATGCGGATAGAGCTCCCTGAGTGGATATTGGCCATAGGAACAGGAGAAGGGAAAGGGTGCATCGTTTGAGGAGTGACTTGGAATGGTGTGCTGGCCTTCCTTATCTTCTTTTCTCCTCCGCAGGCCTTTTTTCGTGACTTCCTTGAGCCTCAGCCGCAATAAGCACATAAGCATTCATTGCTATCTCCTCTGGCAAAAAAGAAAAAAACAAGCCGACTTGAAACAGGAAAAATAAGAGAGCAAACGACAGCGAACAAGGAAAAGAGGGAAAAGAAAGTGGAAGATGCACAATTAGAAGAAGTACCAAAGAGATGACTTAGCCTTTCTCCCCGAGGGCCAAACCCAAAGTGCGACAATAGGCCCACTTCCTCAACGTAACTCAAATCAAACCTGTACCTATTCAGAATTTTGAGCTGAGCCTGGTGCTCTGGTTTATGGTCGCTCAGCCTAAAGGATTGGGAGGGTGAGAGGTAAATCCAGGAAAGGGGAAAATTCCAATGCTGCGGGTTGGAAATATAAAATTATTCTTCCTTCCAATGCTTACTCATGCTAGGAAGGGCAGAGAAGAAAGGAGAATCACCACGTGGCATCAAGTAAAAGTAGGGACCTCCATCAATGTTGTGTGGGAGGAAAAAGTTGTAAAACACAGACGCACTAGGGGAGATCCGGAGAAACGAACATGATAGTAGATACCCAAACATTACCCTGATGGAGTTTAGGGTAGATTGAAACAGAGGTACATTGCACATACGGGAAATCTCGCAGCAAAAATTATGCGAGGGAAACTTGAGTCCTGACTTTAGTTGTTCGACGAAAAAACACACAAACCCCTCCGAGGGATTACTAGGACGCTCATCGAATTTTGGGACCCTAATCTCAAACTCCCTAGGGATACTGTACTTATTCCTCAAAAACATGATGGGGTCTTCCTTAAAACTAGTAGGGCTGGCATCCATCACCAAAAAACCTTGACAAGACGCGGGAGACTGAATACTCGCCGCGGGCTTAGGTCGCAAATGAGAAGCAACCGGGGGGACAGAATAGATGGGGTCAGGAGAAGCAGAAACTTGTGTACTCTTGCGGGACGCCATCAAAATAACATCACAAGCACAAAGGAGGGGAAAGATGTAAAATGAGGGAAAGAGACTTACTTGGAAAACACTTTGAACCAGAAATGCTTGACGCGAAACCGAAAGAAACCTCTGCCAAGCAACAAACTTCAAGAGCTGGGAAAGAGAGAGAATACGAACGGATGCAATAACCTGCATCTGATGCAAACCACCCAGCATTAAATAGATCTAACGGCCACCATTACTAGGTACCTTCTGACGCACCATCATGAAGCCTTGGGAAGGGTTGCGGCTCCCAGGGTTAATTTTTTGAATTCATCCTTCAAACCATACCCAAAAGCTGCTCCCACTAAGAGAGAGAGAGAGAGAGAGGAGAAAAAGACAAAAAAAGGAAGGAAAATTCTAACCTTGCTACCAACGGGAGGAGTAGTGATGTACGAATGGATTTGAGTATCTTGGGCTCAACAGCCCAAAGTAGTAGGTTTGGAACATCTGAAGCCCACTCTGGCCTCAACCCAAGCCATCAAGCCAAGCAAGAGCCCAACTGTCTACCTAGAAGCCCAGTAAGCTCTAAACTTGAGGGAAAGCATGAGATGTGGGACATCAGCCCACCTACCAGCTCGGTCTGGAGTCCTCTAATGTAGATGTGCTCAAACTAGCCCATACCCTATAAGAAGAGCAAGAGTTTGACCAAGTCAGGGCTCCCCAACAAAATAGGGGCAGAGACGTGCTGAAGAAAGATGCCCCCATTATCCGTGAAGTGGGAGACATGGGCAGACCGTATGCTAGACATGGAGGCATGGCCATACTCCCAAAATTTGATTATATATATAATTTCATGTATTGTACCATATATACGAGCGGAAAAGGAAATTTATACTTGTACAAATCTTTGATTTCTTCCTAGAACTAGTGGAGAAATTACTGTGCAAACCTACAAATTTCAAAAAAGTAATAAAAATATTCCTTATTTTTTTGCTTTAATTTTGTGTGAGCATCAATTGTTATTATTATTATTATTAAAAGGGGAGCACTTCTTGGCTTTTTTGTCGACAACTGGAACTTGAAAATATTCAATGACTGTTACCGGTAGGGTCAAACCACCACAGATGCTGTGAAAAACCTTTCATTCCTTGTCAAGGGCAGCTGTCGACCAAGCAACCAATTACCACCTTAAAATGTAGCTAGGGAAAAGTTCCTGCTCTGGTCTCAATCAGCCATAGATGCTGTGGAAAACCTTTCCTTCCTTGTCAAGGGTAGCTGCTCGACCAAACAACCAATTACACCTTAAAATGTAGCCAGGGAAAAGTTCCTGCTCTGATCTCAATTAGGTAAGTCGGTTGCTAAAGGAAAGGCGCTAGGATCATAAGCCATGATCTAAAAAGTGATTGCCCCCAACTCTTTTTAAGTTCCATCTCCCTAGTCTGTGGACTGATCACTCGCAACACACATTCTACATGATTGATGATTCCAATGTGATTCGATTTCATATACTTCTTTTTCTATGAAAGGCCTACTTTTATAACATCCGACAGTATACATGCTAAAATTATTTCAAACTAATAAATTACATAAGTGGCCTAGTTTGAAAGTCAAAGAGAGAATACTATAGGAAGTTTTTTGTTCAAATGCCCATGATCCTACCCAAATGAGAAACGGAAAGACAAAGAAGTGTCGCGGCATCGATAATGATTTAAGCGGCTGGCATTGAATGGTCCTCTTAGAAAAACTCTTAAAAGTGTTAGAGTAATGCCCCGCAACTAATTAATTTTGGATTGTGAAACTACCTTTGCTTAATAGGTCTTATTTTGTTCAATATGCAAGATAGTCTTCATTCATCATATGTTCGCTAAATTGTGACTTATCTTAACAATTCATCTGAATGAAGTCCTTTAGATCAAACATGGCTATGGGATTTGGTCATGCATTGGAAGATGATCTGAAACAAATCTCTATGGCCTTGATTTTAAAATATTCTACGTCATAGAATTTTTGACACAAGGGCATCTTAGATTCAAATAACTTGCGCTAACGATAAATATATCCAAAGAGTTGGATATTTCATGAGCAAATGATGTACTTGATATCGGTGCACGTTACTGGGTGCTTATTAGAGAACAAGTTCATTGAGTGACTCACCAAGAGAAACTAAAAAAGTAACCGTAGTGGCATTTGGTAATGAGAAGTTCTCTCACTAACACTAGTACATATTATTAGTCATTTGACTTGACTTGAGAAATCGTAGTAACCTTGTGGTAAGTCTGTGTTCTTTGACATACATCTCAATCCCTTTGTGGATCATATGAGGTACTTACTGGGGATAAGCTATCTAGGCATGGAGGTTTGTGAGTTCCAAATGAGGATCTGATTCTTCGTCTGATAAATGAGTGCATCTCGTATGTTTTCTAGTGATGCTTGGTTTGCCAAAATCCTTGTACAAGGTGGTGTGACTATTTGGAAAAGAGTTTCTAATGAGGTGCCACGTTGAGCTATTCATCTAGAATAAAAGCGTGGCATTAGGACTATTAGTGTACTAAAAATACCTTGACCCTAGGCCTCAGTCGGGAGATAGGAATCAAAAGGACCATATTTGCAAGGAAAGTCTAAGTGGAAAGGTTTACACCAAAATTAATTTCATCAATCGATTGGGCCCATGGGCTTATGATTAGACATCAACTACGAAGATTTAGTACTCTAAGAATTAGTAGAGATTAATTCTAATGAGTGATTAATTAAAAGAGTTTAATTAATAGGAATAAATATTTGATTATTTATTCACTAATTAAATTGCAAATTTCTACGGGCCCATATCTAATTAATTGATGAATCTAATATGTCACACACAAAAGCCTTGATGGGGAGCACATGGATTAATTGAGAGTCGTTTAAATGGTTTATATGAATTGCTTAATGGAGATTTAAGTGGAAGAGATAGTTTTGATTAAAGTTAAAGAGTTTGAGTAAAAGTCAAAATTGAGATATTGACTAGACTAATTTGAAAAGTTAAATTAGTCTATTAATTTGATAGTTAAATCAGCCAATTAATTTGAGGTGTCAAATCATAATTGGGTCAAGTTGCCAAAAGGGAATCTAGAGGATTTTGAGTTAGCATTTAATTAAAGAGTTAATTAAATATTTAATGTCAACTCATATCCTATTTGGACTCCAAGTGGACCAATGAAGATTTGAGAAAATCTGGAGCATGAAAAGGGTCACCACTGTTTTAGAAAGATCTTAAAATATCTAGTTTACTTGGCAAGTCCAAGTGGCCTATATAAAGCTCTATATGGCCGACCATGCCTCTCCTAATCACTCAATTCACACTTTGAATTTTCCTTCTAAAATCTCTCGAAATATCATCTCTTCTCTCTCTCAAATCTCCATTGAAGAAATTTGAGTTTTGACCATCATCTTCTTCAAATGTTCTCCTGAGATCAAGGTATGTGGATTAGCATTGGAGATTCTACACTTAGAGGATACTTTGGTATGATCCTTATCTTTGGATCAAAATTTGGGGCTGTTATTGCCTACATTGAAGAGCAAGAAATCCTTTGGAGGATTCGAATCTTCTAAGATCGACGCTTGTAGATTAGAGATGAAGGCTTAAGGATTGGTGATTTAAGGCTTGGAGCTGTAGATCAAGGATTGAAGAAGAAGACCAAGCCTGATAGATTTTAATTTGGCATCAAAGGTAGATCTCTTCTCTTTATAATTCATTAGGTTATATAAGTTGATCCAAGGAGGTATATATTAATCAATGTTGATTCAATTTAAATTTCATTGCGTTTATGATTTTTGAAATCTACTTATATCACCTTCCACTTTCAAATGGTATTTGAGCCACTATTTATGCACCTTTTGAATTAGGCTTTCATTGATCATGTGATAGATTGATGAGTAACTTGATGATCTTGATTCAAATTTATGAGTTGGGGGTCATCAAGGGTTTGTATGTGGCTTGATTATTGGATTAAAATCTATGTTGTTAGCTTAATTTTGAATTATGGCTATGCTTATCTATTCGTAATAGATTAGATTTATTAATTGAATGCATATATTATTTTATTTTTGAAGTTTGATTCTTAGGGATGATCATTGATGTGTTGATGTTTTGAAAATCTAAAAATCACATTGAAAATGGCACAAAACAATGTAAAACAAAATAAAAAATGAAAAAGGTGCCGAAAAGTTCATGCACTGGTGCCAGAGAGCCAGGACACTCCCAATCCAGTGAGTTGGGCATTTGGCCAAACTAGGCACCCCAATGCCCAGTATAGTTTCCAATGTCTATGTCATTTTTTTGCTTCATTTGGGCATTTCTTTTGGTGAAATGAGACCTATATGATCATCCCTAGATATTATAAAGTACTTATTTAATCAAGCTCCAAATTTAAGTGTCATTGTGCATTGATTAATCGATTGAAGTATCATACTGTAAATGTTGCATATGTTGATGGCTTGACAAGTGTTTAATTGTTTAAGCACTTCATTTAATTTTATGCCTTTAATAGTTGAATGTATGATTGTGATGATAAATCGATGATGGTATAAATTTGTTTTATTTGATTTATTGGTTTGTAATTAAATGAGGCTTCTATCACCCTTTTAATCCTTGTAATGAGAGTAATTGCTAGGATGGTAAGACCTTTCTTTTCTTTTGGTGGTCTATGTGATGGAGGGGGGAGATTGAAGAAGTTCAAGATTGAAGGCCATATATGCATGTTGATGCATATGTAATTGATTGGATCTATTCTTTTAATTACTCACCTAAATCAATTAGATAATGCACTAATGGCTCTAGATGTAACTTAATTAAGGCTCGTGATCATTACATTGTAGGTGCATGTTAGGTTTGCTTATTTATGCTTTCTTTATCCTATGTTGTATGTTGATGCATGTTTAGGGTAGAGAACTTAATTATGAATTATTGATGAAATCCTTTAAAAACCTCACTTAGAATGTCTAAAATTTTCAAATATTAAGTTTTATGGACAAAATTAAAATGAGTTTTATAATTAATCCATGCCTTCTACCAATAGGTGTAATTATGGGATGCTATCATGTCGGTGTGTTGTCTCATGCATCGTGAAAAGCTATGATTATGACCTTAGAATATGATGCACCTTTGTAGTGTTTTGATTGTGATGTTGTCTTATGAGTCATGGAACGTCATGATTAAATCAATAAAAGGTTGATAGGTAGGTTTGACTTAACACTTGTTAACATATATGTTGCAGAAGTTGTGGGTCTATGTTAAAGGTGAGGCAAAATATATATGTCTCATGAGTTGTGGGTCTATTATCAATGTCTTGGGATCTTAATTCCTGCTAGAAAACATGGTTTCCCGAATTATCAATGAGGGTAGAGAATTTGAAGAAATAGTAGGAGGCAAAATATGCGTTTAAGATTATAATCATAATTTTCAAATATTGAACTAAAACAAACACTTATATTCTATTCCATGTGTAAACTTATGAAAAATCAAACAAAATTGCTAAGAATCCACTCGCAACTTTTTTGGGAAGCTAATAAGTTGGTTGGCCTTAACTACCAAGATTGGTTAAGAAACCTTAAAATAATTATTGATTCCGAAAGGACTTATGCCCTCACCAAAGTCCACCAGACACCACACCAGAAGACGATCAAGAGACATTGATACAATCACGGAATAGGTTGAAGATGATCTTTGGGCCTAGTGTCTCATGATGGCACTATGATCAACGAGCTTCAAAAACAACATGGAAGCATGCCTCGGATAAGTGCAAACTAGATATGAGTGTTATGAGGCTTCTAAAGAACTTTTTAGCACGAAAATGGTGAGGGGTCGAGTGTCCATAAACATGGTCTCAAAATGATTGGCTTGATTGAAAAATTTCTAACATGAATGTGACCGTTCTTTGTGGATTTGATCCTCCAATCTCCTTCTAGCTCATCTAATCAATTCGTTGTGAATTTCAATATGTCTAAGATTGAAGTAACAATTAATGAATTGATAAATATGTTGGTCATGGTAGAGTTCACAATGAAAAGGACAAGCCATGATTACTTCCAGCTCTAAAACCCGAAAGGGTACTAAGAAGTGGTCGAAGAAGAAGTGTTCTTCTTCAAAAGAGAAGCAATCGATAAAGGTATAAGGTGGAGTCAAGAAAAAGGCAAAGGTTGATTCCAACTGCAAATGCTACTATTTTGGTGAACTCGGCCATTAGAAACGGAATTGGAAGTCCCGTCTTGCAAGCTTGGACAAGGGTATGTTATATGTTGAGAGTTTTCTTATCTATGGATTCTTCCTTATGGGTATAAAGAATAGTATTGGACCCTATTTGTTACGCACCAAATTTAATAAAGAATATTATTTTCTTTTCCATTTTGGATGTTGAAGGGTATAACTTTCAGTTAAAAATGGGAAACTTAGTACAAACAAGAATGGTTCTTTGATTGTACAAGATACTTTATTTAACAGGTTATACTAGTTAATATAAGAAAACAAAATAATCAAGATGATGTCTACCTTTGACATGCAAGATTTGGTCACATTTCTAATGTGAATCTTGTTTATACGAAAAAATGACCAAGGCTCTTTTTTTTTTACATTCAAAGCGATCCACTAATTATTTGGATTTGATTTATATGGATATTTGTGGATCACTAATAGTTAGTGCGAAAGGAGGCTTTTCTTATCTTATAACCTTTACCAATGATCATACTTGGTTCGAACATATATACCTTATTAAGCATAAGTACAATGCTTTTGAAATATTCAAAGACTATAGGAACGAAGTTGGAAAGCAGCTCGGGCTAAGTATTAAAACTCTTCGAGGAGGTGAATACTTGAGTACCAAATTCCTAAATTATCTTAAAGAATGGGAATCTTTCATAATGGACACCTCCTGGCACACCTCAACTTAATGCGGTAGTCGGACATCAAAATTGTACTTTGTTAAACATGATACGTACCATGATGAGCTTTTCTGGTTTACCAATTTCCTTTTGGGGCTATGCTATTCAAATAGCGATGAAGCTACTAAATATAGCACCCCCAAAGTTGGTGCCAAAAACTCCACATGAGATGTAAAATGGCAAAGCACCTTCATATGCCTATCTTAGGGTGTGGGGATCTCTTGCTTATGTGAAGCGACTAGGAGGAGATAAGTTGGATAGTAGATCCTTCTTATACAGGTTTATAAAAACCTAGGAGAGTCTATGGATTTTACTCTTATGATCCTTCGGAAGAAGAGATTTTGTTTCAAGGTATGCTGCCCCTTCTTGGAGAAGGAATTTTTATTAGATAGAAATGATATTGTTGTCGAACTTGATGAAGTCCATGATGATCAAACTATCCCACAAGCGATAGAGCAAACAAGCAAGACACACCAACAATTATGCAACTTTCTAAAAGGTACGAGCAGATCAAGAAGCAACTCGAAAGGTTTTGATCCCTTCATGAGACCGGTCAAATGGATAGCGATCTGAAGACCTATGAGAAAGCCATGTCGGACATGGAGTCGGGACATTGGCAAGAAACAATACAATCTAAAATGGACTCCATGTACTCCAATAAAGCTTGGACCTTAGTTGATCTGCCGAAGAGTATTATACCCAGGGATTGCAAATGGATTTTCAAGCGTAAGCTAAGAATCAATGGAGAAGTAGTGACCTATATAGCTAGACTGGTAGCAAAGGGTTATACCCAAAGACTAGGTATAGACTTTAAAGAAATGTTCTCGCCAATTGTTATGCCTAAATCCATTAGGATTATATTTGCCATAGTCGTATATTATGACTATGAAATATGGCAAATAGAAGTAAAGATAGCCTTTCTCAATGGAAACATTGACAAAGACATTTATACGAAACAACTAGAAGGCTTCACATTTAGTAAGAGCGAGCAAAATATTTGCAAACTCCAAAGGTCTATTTATGGACTAAAACATGCATTCCGAAGTTAGAATATACGCTTTGACGAGACAGTCAAAAAGTTTGGCTTCATAAAAAATGTGTATGAATAATGTGTATATAAAATAAATAGTAGTTCAATCCAATTTCCAGTGTTTTATGTAGATAATGAGAAGTATATATTAGAGTGTACAAAAGCTTGGTTATCTATATAATTCTCCATGAAAAATTTAGGAGAAGTATCATTCGTATTAGGAATATAGATCTATAGAGATAGATTGAATAGGATGTTGAGCCTCTTCCAAGCATTGTACATAAATAAGATGCTAAAGGGATTTAGTATGGAGGAATCTAAGGGATGATCCCTCCCCATGAGACGTGGTCTAGTCTATGTCCCCTAAGACGAAAGAAAAGAAGTAGGATGTGTCAAGTTCCTTATGTTTTGGCAATAGGAAGAATAGTCTATGCTATGCTAAGCACCAAACCAGATGTGGCATATGTTCTAAGTGTTATGAGCCACTACTAATCCGACTCTGATGAAAGTCGGTGGAGTGCTGTTAAAGCAATTCTAAAATATTTGAAAGAACTAAGAAATTGTTTTTGGTTTACAACAATGGAGAATTGAAACTTGAGGGGTTTTAGGATTCTAGTTTCCAATCCAACATAGATGATTACAAATCCATATTTGGGTTTGTGTTTTGCCTCAATGGAAGTGCGATGAGTTGGAAAAGTTTCAAGCAAGATACCACTTCCGATTCAACTACTGAGGCAGTGTATATTACAATATCGAATGCTACAAAGGAGGGTGTTTGGATTAAAAATTTCATCAAAGAGTTGGATGTAGTTCCTTATATTGCCAATAAGATTGTTATATTCTGTGACAATAACGGAGCCATCGCTCTGGCAAAAGAACCAAGATCTCATCAATGGTCCAAGTACATAATGAGATGCCATCACTTGATCCAGGAGATCATTGATAAAAGGCGACATAATAGTGGAACATGTTGCCTCAAAAGAGACTGACTAAACCTCTAACACAAAAGATCTATAAAAAGCTTCTTGAGAAGAAGGGCCTAAAAACTATGAAAAATTGGCTTTAGGGTAACTGGAAGATTGTTAGAGTAATGCCCCATGGCCAATTAATTTTGACTTGTAAAACTGCTATTTGCTTAATATAATCTTATTTTGTTCAACATGCAGATGGTCTTCATTCACTAAATGTTTATTAAATTATAACTTATCTTAACAATTCATGTAGATGAGCCCTTTAGATCAAATATTGCTATGGGACTTGGTCACACATTGGACGGTGATCCTGAAACAAGTCTCTATAGTCTTAACCTTAAAATATTTTAACTAATAAAATCTTTGACATAAGGGCATCTTAGATTCGGATAAACTTACACTAACGGTGTATATATCCAAAGAGTTGAATGGTTGTTTTGTCTCATGAGCAAATGAAGCTTGTTAGAAAATAAGTTCACTGAATGACTCGCCAAGAGAAACTCATAAAGGAGCCATAGTGGCATTCAATAATGAGAAGTGCTCTTACTTACACTAGTGCATATGATTAGTCCTTTGACTAAAGGAATCACAGTAACCCTGTGGCATGTCCTTATTCTTTGAGTGGATCTCGATTCCTTAGCGAATCATATGAGGTGCTTGTTGGGGATAAACTATCTACATATGGAGATTTGTGAGTTCCAATAGAGGATCTGATTTCTCGTCTGATAAAAGAGTGCTTCTCCTATGTTTTCTAGTGATGTTGTATTTGCTAAAATCCTTGCACAAGGTGGTGTGATTGGAAAGAAGTTTCGAAATGAAGTGTCACATTGAACCGTTCCTCTAAAATAGAAGCATACCTTGACCTTGGCCTTATTTGGGAGATAGGAATTGGAAGAACAGTATTTGCATGGAACGTGTCAGTGGAAAGGTTCACTCAAGATTAATTTTACCAATCGATTGGACTCCATGGGCTTGTGGCTAGACATCGACCATGGAGATTGGGTACTCTAAGAATTAATAAAGATTAATTCTAATGAATGGCTAATTAAAAGAGTTTAATTAATTGGAACAAATACTTGACTATTTATTCACTAGTTAAATCGCAAATTATTGTTGGCCTTATTAATTATTGTCTAATTAATTAATGAACCTAATGGGTCACATACACAAGTTTTGATGGGAACACATGGATTAATTAAGAGTCATCCAAAAGGTTGAATTGCTTAATAGAAATTAAGTAGAAGAGATAATTTTGATGAAAGTCAAAGGATTTGACAAAAAGTTAAGATTGGGCAACTGACTAGACTAATTTGACTCTTCAAATTAGTCTACTAATTTAATAGTTAAATTAGCTAATTAATTTGAGGTGTCAAATTGTAATTGGGGTAAGTTGTCAATTTAATTTTGGAGGGAAATTCAAAAGGGAATTTAGAAGATTTTGACTTGGCATTTAACTAAAGAGTTAATTAAATATTTAATGTCAATTCATATCCTATTTGGACTCCAAGTGGACCAATGAGGTTTTTAGAGAATCTAGAGCATAGAAAGTGTGACCACCTATCTAAAAAGATCTAAAAAGATCTAGTCCACTAGGTAAATCCAAGTGGTAGATAATAAAAGCCCCATATGGCTGGCCATGCGTTCCCTAATCACTCAATTCACACTTTGAATTTTCCCTCTAAAATCTCTCAAAAATCTCATCTCTTCTCCATCTCAAATCTCCATTGAAGAAGTTCGAGTTTTAGCCATTATCTTCTTCAAGTGTTATCCTAAGATCAAGGTGTGTGGATTAGCATTAGAGATCCTACACTTGGTGGATTCCTTGGTATAATCCTTTGTCTTTGGATCAAAATTTGGGCGGTTATTAGTGAAGAGTTCGGCCTACATTGAAGAGAAAGAAATCCTTTGGGATTTGGATCTTCTAAGATCAAGACTTGAAGATTAGAGACCAAGTGTTAAGGATTGATGATCTAAGGCTTAGAGCTTGTAGATTAAAGATTGAACAAGAAGATCCAGCTTGGTGTTGATAGATTTTTATTTGGCATTAAAGGTAGATCTCTTCTCTTTATAATTCATTAGGTTGCATAAGTTCTTCAAGAAGATACATATCAATCTATGCTGATTAAATTTAAATTCCATTGCATTTATGATTTTTGAAATCTACTTGTATCTCTTTCCTTTTTCAAAAAGCTCTATACATTAAATAGCGTAAAGCAAACAAATAAAATAAACAGGCACTCAACTCTTTCCTAGAACAAAAGCTCCAAAACTTGCGATAATAAAGAAAAAGGCCTTGCTCCACCCTCACTTGGCTTCTTTTCATGAATTTGATTTTTATTTTCTAAACAGTGTAGAAGTAGCATATTGCTTTGAAGCAAGTTGAATTTCATTCCCTATTATCCCCTTCTAGAAACATGAGGCAAGAGAAACCATATTGGCGAATTCATAAAGGGAGTGAAGAACTATGCATGCATTTGTGCCATAGTAGACCTCGAGCTCGAGTTATGCCTAGCCTTCCTATGTCATAGAACCTTCGCATCCCAAGGCTTCAAGTTCACATATAGGAGTTGGCCTAGGAGAAAGTGCCCTTCCTTCAAGTATATAATCAAATTTGCATAAGCATGAGCATATGGCCAGCTTAATCCCAGAGAGATTAGATTGGTTGAGACAGAAAGACAAAAGGCAAAATTGGCATAGTCTATCTATGATGCATCAAATCAGCTAACCTTTTTTATTTCTATCCATCTACACTCTACTCTCCTGCCCTCACATCACAATGGCAACACTTATTCAATCATGTGCCTGTGATAAAAACTGACACAAACAAATGTGTTGATGTGCATGTGATTAACACAATCGGCTAAGAACTCTCCCATTGTGAGATAAAAGATAGTTAGGCCACCAGATGAGATCTGTAAATAACTTGGTGCTTTAAGGAAGATGAGTCATGCCCTATAAGGTCATACCTCATCAATTCAATTCTACTCGTATCCCCATTTTTTCTTTGCTTGACTCTTGTAAAAGGCTGAATGAGCAGTGCCGTTTGTTAGGATCTTCTTCTCGCTATAACCAGTAATGTAATGGACAAAAGAAGAAAGATGAGAGAGTCAACTGACATAGAGATGGGTCAACATATTCAGAGGTGGATTTGTCAAAGGATGCAGACGTAGGTATACAAGGGATCACATCATCACATCCTTTTGCCTATGTCTCCCAAGTAGGAGCTTCCCAGCCAGTTGGTTAAAAACAACTCAAGGTTCTTTTCCTCTAGCCCTTTTAGTCTCATTTGATAAGAATCAAAATATCATCCCATACTCAAGTCTGACTTCAATCATCGTCTCCCATTTGTGCAAGATGGATTTGGCTTTGGTGATTCATCATTTGAAAGACAAGAGAACACGATCGGCACATAATATCTGTAGTCCTTTTTTCTTGGTAGGAAACAAGACTCTGCCCCCTTATTAGTAAGAGAAAGACGTAATGAATCATAAAGTTTTTAATCCATTGCTTGATTCAATCATGTCATGGAGTGTTGGCCAAGCAGGCGTGTGCCTTGATTCCACTTTATCATTCCATAGGGAGTACCAACATGGGAGAAGATAATCGGCAAACGACCCTCATTATCTCAATTTGTCCAAAATTTTGATGTCACCATACCTCATATAACAATTCTCCCTCACCTTATCCAGGCTTAATCTTTTACCTTAGCCGAGCCACTCAAGACGAGGCCCTTTTGCATAGTGGGATGCTCTTACCAAGCAAGTGAGATGATGATTTTGCTTTTCCTTCACCTACAACTTATCTACTCGGGCTCTCCTTGAAAAGTGGACCAACCATCACATTGGTTTGAGAGCTGGCCAATCTTAGATTTCATATATTAGTTATAGACTCACTATCGCATGCGATTACTCCTCCCCTCTAAATTTATGGCCTTGCCTGTACTTTAATCCTCTTATAAGATGAAGGATTTTCCTTGTCTTTGTTCCCCCGGAAGTGAGGGCCCACTTCATCAAAGACTTCCTCAAATTGATACTAAGCATCTATGCAGCGCCCCAAAACTAGATTTTTTGCCCACTAGAAGGGGTTGCTACCACAATGATACCATTGCACAATAAAAAACGACATCATAACCTTTATTAATGATATTATTTCTCAAGTTACATAACAAAACCAAAGCTAACTATTTCTGCTATGAAAGAAAACAAAAGCGAATTATTTTTCACTACGAAATTTTCCTTTTTTTTTAAACCTATAAAATGTTTCGAAAATGTAAGTTTATAGAACTTAGTAAAATTTTTTATCAAATGAAATCATAAGAATATGCAAGGAACACAGTAGCAATGATGAGGCAAGAAAAAGCAATCATAGCTGAACTAGTTGTTTGGTGGATCTGTCACACTTATTACTTTAACAATACTACAATCGTTATCCTTCCCAATTCCACCTTGAGTGGCTGTCCGAGAGGAGAACAATCAATGCTGACATGATCCATCGCATGTCAGAGTATCAGACTCTTGGTATGTGTAATCTCCAGGTAAGAGGTTACCGTCAGCCTAAACTAGCTCTCCCAACCAAAGATTTTTTAGACCCAACAATCAATAACATTTAGGTCTCAAAGAAATTTTGACAATAGAGTCAATACTTTCAATGATCAAATCAGTATTTCAATAATCAATCAATATCATCAATAAACACCAGATGAATTCATCAATAATTATTTAGGATTATCAATAATAGGTTATAGGAATATAAAAAGGGGGTAAAATGGGAAAAAAATAGGAAAAGTTTAGCTTCTAGAGAGGGCACAGCGGCACCTAGAAATGGGCACGAGTGTGCTTCGACAGACTTAAGCTACTGACCTGGGTGCAAGTGCGCCCAATCATGGGCATGATAGCGCCCATGAAATTTCTTTTTTTTTTTCTTTTTTTCAAAAAATCTAAATATATATGCACTTCAAATATGAAAAATTTGAAATTTATAAAACATGATTTCAAGAAGGAATCATGATTTCAGGAAGCAAGAATTATATTCAATAATTAAATCAATAGAATTGACGTGTTAACGAAAAATCGGCAAAAGGTAATCATAAACTTTACCTAATTCTTGCTTTAAGGATTTTCATCAAACTTTCCAAGAGAATTTCTCCCTTCCTCCTCCTTCAACGCCAAATTTGGGTTTTTATAAAAGATATAGAAAGATTTATTAGCTAATTTTTGGTTAGAAATGGTAAGATATGAAATTTTGTGTATGGATATGTGTACAGGGTGTGTGTTTGTGTGTATGAAGAATTTGACGACATCTTACCCCTATTTATAGTTTTAGTTTAGGGGTTTATTTGCAAAAGAAAAATAGTTTAAGGGGTTAGGTTATAATTATGAAAAATAGTTTAGGGGGCTATATAGGATTAAAGAAATGGTGTTGGCCAAGTAGGATCTTTCCAAGTAAGCAAAAAGGTAATATGGAATTGTGAGGGATGTGCCATATGGAAGGATGATTTGTAAAGTTGGGATTTTGGATATGATAGTGGAAGATTTTATGAAAATTGGAAGATGGGGAGCCAATTTTGATGCAAAGTCGAGGAATAGAATTTTGCCAAACTCATGCATAAGTATAAAGTTAAAGAAAATTTCGTTTATGCCATGTATGTGTGTGTGTGGCCACGTTTTGGCCTTTTTAAAAAAAAATTCTTGAAAAATTTGGAAAGAATTTTAATGTGAGATCCCACATCGGTAGTTGAGGAGAACGAAGCCTGCTTTATAAGTGGGTGGATACCTTGACCTTGCATAACGCGTTTTAAAGCCGTGAGGTGTGTGCCGGTTTCGTCCGGGCCCCAAAGCGGACAATATTATGCAGGCGGGTTCCGGGGGCGTTACATTTAAGATGTAAAAATATTAGAAAATTTTGGGATTTAAAAGTAACTAAAGAATTTTGTGTAACAAATTTCGTTGATAAGTGTAACAATTTTAAAAGTGATAGAAAGATATTACAAGAAAATGTTGTAGCGTAGATATTTTATGGAAAAAGATTTTAGATGAAAATAAAATTTTATTAATAGAGTTGGAGGAATTTTACAAGGAATTACAATTTAAGTCAACAACCTCAACCGGGAGGGATGATTCTATGTGATAGCTAAGAGGGACTATGTAATATCCCATAAAATTCTTTTAACTCCATTAATAAAACATTACTTTTATCTAATAATATTTTTTCTATTAAGTCCATATTTTATCATATTTTTCTATAGCTTTTAAAATTATTACACTCATCCACAAAATTTGTTACACAAAATTTTTAATTCTTTTTTAACCCCAAAATTTTCTAATATTTTTACACCTTAAATTCTTTCTCAAATCTTGAAAAATAATATAAAAATCCACCTCTGAAAAGGCCAAAGGGGCGGCCATCCACACAAGAAGGGCAAAATTATACTTTGTCTACAAATTTTATCATATGTGGCAATTTTGAGCAAATAACAATTGTACCACTTTGCACTCTTTTTGGCTAAATATCATTAGACCATTTTGCTCCAACTCATTCCTCTATCTTTTCCTACTTTTTAGCTTTACAAATTGTCTTCCTATTTGGCAAAATTTCCACCATTCCATGTCAACTTTTATACATTTGGCAAAAGTCCTATTTGCCATATCATTCTTTTAATTTCAACATGGTCCCTCAAAGTATTTTTCTTTTCAATTAGTCCCCTAAACTAAAACTGTAAATAGGGGAAATATTCTTGCAAATTTTTCATACACACAAAACACACAAACTGCAAGCATATACAAACTTATCACTCATCTTTTGCCAAAAATCTAGTCATCATCAAACTTTTATAAACCCTTAAATTTTTCTTCTATAAAGATTAAATTTGGAGTTGAGAGGAAGGGGAAGAAGGAATTAGATTGGAAATTGCATAAGGAAAGCTGGAAAAGCCTAGTTAAAATTTATGATGTTCCTTTGCTGATTTTCTTGTTAAATCCTTTATTCCAACTCTCGTTTGGTTCCAATACTTGCTTCATAAAATCATTTCTAATCTCTTGATGATCATTCATCATTTTATTATTTAATCCTAGTTTTAAAAAATTTCAAACTCTAAATTGTTTTAAAGCATTAAAATCCCATTTTCTTCAAACCTTAGAAAATTTTTATTCTAATATTAATTTTTTTTAAAGCTTAAAGAAATATTGACATTTTCATATTTGCGCCTACCCCAGAAATCAAATTCGATTTGGGGCTCGGTGGCGCCTAGTCCAGTAGCTAAAAAATTTTTCTTTTTCTTTTTTTTATCCCTTTTCATGTTCATACAGTCTCTTATCAATGATTATAAATGTTTATTGATGAATTCATCCTGTATTTATTGAAAATATTGATTTGATTGTTGAGAATATTGATTTGACTATTGCAAATATTGTCTCAGTTGCTAAAATCCTTTGAAAGCTAAATGTTAATTGATTATTGGGCCCTGAAAATCTTCGATAAGGGGAGTTGGGCGGCATCGGGCTGATGAAAACCTCCTACTGGATTTTTTCCATTGTTGGTCAGTCTCGCGATTGCCTAGAGTTTAAGCATTCCAAAAGTCTAATCTCTAACATGTGGCTGACGGTGTCAGCATTGATTATGCTCTCCTCCGGTGGCCACTGGCCACCAGAGGTGGAATTCGGAAGAATAAGGATTCTTATAATATTGAAATAATAAGTGTGACAAACCTACCAAACAACTAATTCAGCTATGATTTCTTTTTCATCATTATTGTCTTGCTTTCGTACCTCACTATATACTCTATCTATTTCATTTAAACCATAAATTTTACTAAGTTCTATGAACTTACATTTTCAAAATGTTTTGTAGGTTAGAACGATGAAGAAGTTTTAGTAGTTAGGCTTGTTTATCTTTTGTTTTGCCATAAACTTGAAAAAAATATACTTTGATGAGTTAAATCATTAAGAAAGGCTACAATTGTTATTTTTTATTTGTGCAATGATATCATTTTAGTAGCAATTCATTCTAGGGGCAGAAGCTCTAAATTCGGGACGCTACAGAGTGGTATTAGAACTTAGGTTTTTGAGGTTTTGAGTCTTTCATTTTTTCTTATTAATAATCTAACCTAATTTGTGGTGATTGACTGAGAATAGGTTAAAATGCACAAAGGGAAAGGAAAAGTAGAAATCTAAAGGGTAGCCTTTAGTAGCTCTAGCCAGGGTAGTAATACTAGTCCAATTTAAAAATGTTCAGAACGAGATTATGAGGCAGCAATCGAGGTTGCAGATCGTGAAACTTTAGCCAAGGGTCGAGAGATTGTGAGTGGCAACAAACATGCTAGGTGCATTTCCAACAACAACAGGAAGATATCATGATTGGCTTTTGGAGTTCAGGGACCAGGCCATCCAAGATTGCCTATACATTGCTCATTTGACTTGGCAAACTTGAAACCAATATCAGGAGTCAATGAAGAAAATGACGAAAAGAATGAGGATCCAGAATGGTTAGCTCAAGGGTACTTGAATGCAAGTTTTGGAGATTCAGCAAATATCCTGACACGTCAAAGAGACTAAGATAGCTAGGAATGTCCATGAGTATTTTGGGACGCTGAGTTTTGTGTAGTAAATTTTGTGGAAGAGTGTAATAATTTTAAGAGCTATAGAAAAATAGACTAAAATAAGGAATTTTATAGAAAAATATGATGGGACAAAGATAGAATTTTATTAATGGAATTAGTATAAAAATATTAGAGAATTTTGGGATTTAAAAGAATTAAAGAACTTTAGGTAACAAAATTATCTATAAGTGTAATAGTTTTAAAAACCTTGGAAAAAAGGGGTAAATTGGGGATTTTAAAAAAAAAATATTATTGGGTAAATATAGAATTTTATTTTTAGAGTTGGAGAAATTTTTGGGGTATTACATCCAATCCTTAAGCCTTGATCTAGGTATTCCTCTTGGTCGAATTCTCTCCAACGAGGCAGCCTGAAAACTTAATCCAAATCAAGTGAACTTTACCAAGGAATCCTCCAAGTGTAGGATTTCTAATGTATAATCTACACACTTTGATCTATGGTGAACACTAGAAAAAGATGATGAATAAAACTAAAACTTCTTCAATGGAGATTTGAAAGGAAGAAAAGATGAGATATTTTGAGAGATTTCAAAAGGAAAATTTAAAAAGCGCAAATGTGATGATTACCTTCTAATGGCCGGCCAGTATGTAGTACATATAGGCCACTTGGATTTGCCAAGTGGACTAGATATTTTGAGATCGTTCTAGATGGTGGTCCCACCCCCATACTCTAAATTCTCTCAAAACCTCATTGGTCCACTTGGAGTTTAAGTAGGATATGAATTGCCATTAGTAATATAATTAACTCTTTAATTAAACACCAACTCAAATCCTCCAAATTCCCTTTCTAAATTTCCCTCCAAAGTTAAATTGGCAACTTAACACAATTACAATTTGACACCTCAAATTAATTGGCTAATTTAACTATTAAATTAATAGATTAAGTTGACTCTCCAAATTAATCTAGTCGATTGCTCAACTAGGTAGTGGCTGAACAAGCCCAACAAAGTCTGTGTCCATGTAGTAGCAGTTATCTCTTGAGATATAAGGATGCATATAGATTCTAGCAGAGGCAGTGATCGTAGCTGCTAGTTGGACATCTGAGTTCTTTGGAGGGTTCCAATAATCTAGGCCTTTTCCGGTATCGCTATAGTAGGCAACAATGTAGTTGTTCTCAAAGCATATCACCGAATACCAACTCACTATGTCTGATCAACTCTTTGTATCGATCTTCATTCAAAACTCGATGTCGTGCTTTTACGGTTAATACCAAATCTACCGTATAGTGAATTCATTAGGATCTTGAACCCATAGGCCAAAGCCTCATTTCCTAATTTTCTTGCGTCTAACCTACTCTCAAAGAATGAGCTAATAGAGCCCCCGAGTGGGCTTTCGATCTTCTCAAAGAGATAGCCAAAGATTGGGAGCATAGTGTAGCCTAGGTCTCTAGCATAGTTTAACTCCTCTCTATGGTAGACTCCAAGAAATTTCCCTAGTGGAAATATGAGAGTCTTATTATTCTTGTCTCGATAGGGTAGAAAGGGCTTCTTGATAGTCTTTGGACATACCACATATGCCTCAATAAAAGCCAAAGATGCTGTGTAAGTCTTTACCTTCCAGTTTTCCATGCCAAAATGGTACACACTAGGCATTGGACATTCCTCCATTACAAAGGGATGGAGTGTTTTCACATCTTAATAGTACAGGTCCTCACCATATGGCTTGTATATATCTGTATGACCATTGTAGCAGGCATACCTTATAGAGTTATCTTCATTCTTATTTGGGATGTGGATTGGTAACTAGAAGCATGAAAGATTGTTAGAGCCAATGAGGAACGGGTAGTCTTGCTTTCTATGTCCACTTTGAAGAGATTCCAATATATCTCTTGACCTTTTTGCATTACACCTCCAAGGAGAAGGATGTCCTACTTCATCTAATCTAACTAACTTTTTTCATACTTGCCAGGTTTGATAGTGTCACCTTTGGATATAGGATAAAGCCTTTTAGGCCTAGACCTGAGCATAGATTCTTAGCTAGGTTGCTGCATTTGCCATGGATTAGATTCAAGGAGTCTCTGAAATGGAGTAACATCTTCTTACCAAAATAGACAACTAACTCGTAAATCCTAGGGTGCTAAGTGCTTAAACAAGAGAATTCCATCGAATTTGGAGAAGTTGTAGAAGTAAATAGTCAAAGGTGATTCTTCTTATCTAATAATCCTTGATATCCTTAATAGCAAGTCATAAAGTATCTTAGTACTCCTTTCTTCAAAGAAATCCAGGATTAGAGAGTAGTCCTCACCGAAGTAGGTATCAATCAACATATCATTGATCTCTTGATAGGGCCAAACCATCAAGAGACGTGCAACATAAGGCTTATGAACGTTATCGATCAGTACAATCTTGGCATCGACAACCATGAATGCTTTCAGCTAAGTGGGACATGATCTGAGTGTTGTTATATGGGTAACATGGCAGCTATGCTTTAGCTCGGTCTCACTTAATCCGGCTTGAATGATTAAAGAAATTGAGCTCTCTTTCCTCTAAAGATAAGGAAGGCCTAACCTTCTTTTTGTCATCCATATAGACTCAGATCATGGGTTGAACCACATAACCTCCATTGTAAATTTCTACATATTTCTTAATAGAGTCAAATATATAAGCATAGTGTAATACCCATAAAATTTTTTTCAACTCCAAAATACCTCTTCAAATCTTTTCCTATAAAATATATTCAAAATTTTTTTCTTTATCATTTTAAAATGTTATATTCATCTACAAAATCTATTACGTAAAATTCTTTATTTCTCCTTAAACTATAAAATTTTCTAATACTCTCACATCTTAAATTTCTTCAAGAAAATCTAAAATTTTTAGGGGCCAAAATTTGGCCAACACACTCATACACATGGCACAAATTTAATTTTCACACCTAATGGAAAAAAAAATGGCATTTTCTTATTTATCCATTTGTGCCATACTTTGTAAAATTGTTATTGGACCACATTTCCCCTACCAAACCCTATGTTTTGAGACTCTACAACTCAACATATTAGTTGGCAAACATCTTGCCACTCATGTCACATCTTATACACTTGGAAAAAATCCAATTTGGCCACTTGAAACCTACATGGACATCTCACCTTCCCTATAATTAAATTAGGCCCCTAAGCTTAATTTTCTTTGCAAATAAACCCTTGAACTACATCTATAAATAGCCAAGCACCTTAGACATTTTTCCCATCACACACAAAACACACACAAATCACACACACACACACACAGTTTCATACTCTACTTTTGAACTAGAAATTAGTTACTAAGTCTTTCCATATCTTTATAAACCCAACTTTAGAGTCAAGAGAAGAAGGAAGAAGGAGAGATCTTAAAGAATTTAGAGGAAATTCTTAAAGAGGATATTAGGTAAAATTTATGATTCCTCTCTCTCTACTGATTTTGGTTCCATCAATTTATTCATTCTACGTGATTCTAGTCCTTGAAATCATGGTTCTATTTTGTTCATTTACATAAACCTTAGTTAATCTAGATACATTAGAAATTGAATTTTTACATATTTCAAAGAAAAGATTTTTCTCAAACTTAAAACTTTTTTATATTTTGTAGAAATCTCAAATCTTCATATTTGAAAAAAAACATCATTTCAAAAGCTAAATTTTCAAAATTTTATCTTTTACGCCCTTTTAAGACTCTTATCTCCTCTTATAGACAATCCTTGGTAACAATTCGTCCCATGGTTATTGTTTATTGATTGATCATATTCTATTGATATGAAACTTGAATGATAAATCTTGGGTAAGGGAGGTTGGGCGGCATCGGGCCGTCAATGATCCCTTACTTAATTTCTCCCATTGATGGTCGGTCTCGCGGTTGCCTGGAGATTAGGTAATCCAAGAGACCGATACTCTGACACGCGGTCGATCGTGTCAGCATTGTTATGCCCCTCGGGCGGCCACCCGAGGTCGAATTGTGGAGGAATAAGGATTGTTATTTATCGAATCTATAAGGGTGATAGATCCACCAAATAACTAGTTCGGCCATGATTCCTTATTGCATAACTTTGTTTCTCTTATCCCTTCCCTAAATCATAAATTTTACTAAGTTCTGTGAACTTATGTTTTCAAAATTATAATTTTGTAGGATAAGACAAAATGGAAAAGTTTCGTAGCTCACAAATTTTGCTTTCATCTTTTTAAAGCTAGTATAGTTTACTTACTTTCGTTGTAACATTTGAAAACTTGTATGGTGAAAACTGTATTGTTAATTATTACGCAAAGCTTGTTATATTTCTTATGCAATGATATCATTTTAGTAGCAATCCGTTCTAGGGGGTAGAGACTCTAGTTCGGGGTGCTAATCATAGACTTCACTCAAAGGAACTAATTAACTTACAATCTTACTATGTCATGGGGATAGTAGGACCTAGCATAAATGAGATCTCCTCTCTGCTAGATCGCATCATGATAAAGGAAATTGTGAATTTATTGTAACCAAATAAGGATGGGTAAGCAAACTAGATTAAGAGATCTATGGTTGCAAGATAGAGTAGGTCAATATCATTAACAAGTGGGTAAAGTTCTTTGAATTGACGTGAAGCAATGATTAACCCATGATGTGGATCTTGGACTATTGTTCTTTCAATTTGTTGATACAAGTGATTCAATAAAAGGACCGTACTTGCTCTTTTTGTGGTGATTTTCACTATATCTTTAACCATAATCCTTTTCATCATATTAATAGTGAATGCAGTAATGTTGAATATCTTTTGTATGACTTATCTCAACTTTGAATTTATCCCATTTCAAGAGCTTTCCAATGATCCCAAGGGTAAGGGGATTGAAAATTATCGCATACATTACAAATATGGTTCTCGTAGGAGGTCAGTATACCCTTGTTTCTTTCATCCCAAGTTGCCAGCATCTTCTTGCTTATGTACTTAGGTATATTAGCCAATAAGTAATAATGAAGTGTATCTTCTGTGATTATCCTATTATAGTTAAAGTTATCTAACCTCCCTTGTTGAACTGCAATAGGTAAACTAACATTCATAAAGATGACCTCGTTGATGATTGCAAGTGGAGGTCCTATCTCACGAATGACATTGCTATAAATTTTCGGTAAACACTAGCTATAGAATGGAGTTGTTCTATAATTGTCCTGTATTGTGACCCATACTAAGCATCTCTTCAACAACACTCATAGCAATAAGGGCATCTTTCTCATGGATGAAGTTTATGAAGGTAGATGTTTCAGTCTTCCTATGATCTCTCTTAGAAGAAGAAACTCAAAGAGTCACCCGATATCACTTCTTCTCAAGTCTATAAACCCTTATATCTGTGGGCTCCATTTTCATATAATCTTTTACAATGGTAAAGTAAGGAACTTTATAGAAAATCGGGTAATCCTTAGCAGACATGACCAGCCTATATGCTGGATCAACGGGATTAGGCATTCCATCTCGAATATTTCATCCTCTAGAACTTAAACAAGATAGAGGCAAAAGGTAGCATTCCTTATGTGTGATGTAGTGAGAGAGATGGTCTTTTAGATCACTTGCGGTACTCATTAATATTTTGCCATAGATCATCAGCATAAAGATACCTTTTACTATCTTACAAGTGAGTTCTTTACAAACAATCGTAGATAGATAATTATCAAGTTTATCTTTTATGAACTCCATGAGCTCTTCCATGATAAAAGAACACATATCTTCATTTTTTCCATCCAAAGATGGCATGAGATTCGTTCTCTTAGCAAGGGTTTAATCCAATAAAAGTAACTCATGATCTGATATGCACTCGCTATGGATGTACCTACTAAGGTTAGTTTTGATGTAGTTTACATTGGCGATGAACTGAAAGGGGCGTTTTGCATTCAGAGTGAACCCATAAATTCCATTATGAATGAACTCCCTGTTCTTATATATCCAATTGCATCCCTCTTGGACAATGGAGAAAGACTTGTAATGGAAGGATAGAGCCGATAATAATGTATTATTGTCTTTCACCTCATTATGATATTTTGAATTAGCAAAGATGTTCAAGCTTCAAGCCAAATCATGTTCATGAAAATGTAAGATTTCAGTGCGGTAAATTCGACATGGAAGTTGAGAAAGGCAGTGTAGCACTCCGAATCTAGAGCTTTCACCCCCAGGTTAAGTTGCTACCAACAATGGTATCAATACAACTTTTACAAAACATTTTTAGTTTATTTACGAAACAATAGAATTTAAAGTACATCATTTCCAAATTTACAACAAAATAAGAGGTAAAGCTTATTAAGCTATCTACAAGAAACTCCATGGTCCTTATGACTTATTTGGTAAAATATTTTGAAAATGTAAGTTCAAAGAACTTAGTAAAATTTATGGACAAGGTTAGGATGGAAAAGGAGTATTGAATCAAAGGAGTGAAAAGCAATATGAATAATCAAATAATATTAAGGCTCACCCTTATTAATGCAAAAATATAACAATCTTTATCCCTCCCAATTTTCCCTCAAGTGGCCGCTCGAGGAGAAGAGAATTAATGCTGACACGATCAATGGCATATCAAAGATTGGGCTCTTAGGATGCCCAACCTCCAGGCAATCGTGAAACTAACCAACAATGGGAAAATTTTGGTAGGAGACTGCCATTGGCCTAATGCTACCCAGATTTTTGGGGCCCAACAATCATTAATCTTTAGATTTCAAATTGAATCAATATTTCAACAATTAAATCAATATTTCTAACAACAAAATTAATATTACCGACAATCAATGGGAAATTCATCAATAAATGTTTAGAATCAAAGATAAGGGACTACATTAGAATGAAAAGGATAAAAGATGTGAAAGAGAAAAAAAAATAACCTACTAGTCTGGGCGCAAGCACACCCAGAACCGACTTTAGGTTCTAGACTGGGCTCTATCGCACCCAAGTTGGGTGCGGTTGGGCCAGGTCACAAATTTCATTTCTTTTAAATTTGAATTTTTCCAAAATCTTAAGATTTTCAAAATATTGTAAGGGTTTTTAGAATAACATAAAAATTTAAAATTATTCTTGTGAAACATGTAATTTTTAAGAATTTCAAAATTGGAAGTAAAATTTGAATATAGGGTTCCTAAACTAAGCTAGGGTTTTGATAAACAAAAAACGTAATCATGATTTCAAGGAACAATAATTGAAATCAAGGAATTAACAATAAATCGATAGATTCAAAGAATTGACGATAAATCAAAAAAGAAATATCCATAAAATTTACCTCAATATCAAGCTCTTTATATTCTACTCTCCCAAGTGTGTTTCTCCCTTCTTCCTTATTGCAAATCACCTTTGATCTTGGTGTGTGGTTTTGTAAGAAATAAACTTTCAAAATTTATGAAAATTTGATGGCAATATGTTGTTAAAAGATGTAAGATGAAGAAGATTATGTGTTGTGTGCATGTGTGTTCGGTTGTGTGTGTGTTTGTGTAAATGAAATTTTGTTTTCAAATCTCCTCCTATTTACTATTTTTTATGAGTGACTAAATTGTAAAGAAATAAGGGATTAGGGGTTAAAATGCAAAGAATGAAAGTTGAGGTGGAAGGTTGAGATTGTGCCAAAATAAGGGTGTGTTGTCCCCACTATGATTTTGCCAAAAAAGAATGAAAATGGCTTCATGTAATTGGTCCAAATAATGGGGGTAAAGTGGCACCATAAAGCTTTTGCCGAAGTTTTTGTCATGTGAGAAAAAGTTTGTGGCCAAAATGAAATTTCATCTTTTGTGAGTGTGTACATATGTCTAGCCACCCCTTTTTGGCCATATTTTCATTTATTAGTATTATTATTTCAAATGAGAAGAAAGAGTTTATAGTGTAAAAGATGAAAAATTTTCTAGATTTCAAAAGAAATTAAAGAATTTCGTATAACAAATTGTAACAATTTAGATATATTGGAGAATATTTAAAACTTGTACCAAATGTTTAAAAATTGTAAACAATATTTTTGGGCATAAGAAAATATTATTAGATATGGATAAAATTTTATTATTAGAATTAAAGGAATTTTATTACAGGCAGCCAAATAAAATTTATTACCTTTGTAGGCTTTTACCAATTTGAGAATAAAAGTTTCATAACAAGAACGCCGTATGCTCTTCTATAGAATTTGTTACAATTTGCTAATGCTAAGTAACTTGTTAATTACCTCATCTTTCATGTAAAACTCTCTAAGTGGTTAGAAATCTTGGCATGAGGAAACCAGACTCAACAAAGTCTTTTTCATCTTTTAGAAGAATATCATTCACTATTTATTTGAAACTTTGAGATTGCAACTTGTTCATTACATAACAGAGTTTCTAGTAATTTTGATTTTGAGATATATCAATATAAAAAAAAAAAAATTGATATCTCTGCTACTTAATAGCCAAAAATGATCATACATTGCACCTATAGGTTCACTTAAGTAACCGCCTAATAGATGATATAGGTTTCTAGGTTTTCGCCCTTTAGGGCGGGCACTCTTCCAATCTAGAGGTTTCCATACCATAGGTAAGTTCGGTTTGATTGGTAATAAGGACATATCCAAAGTGCAAATTGCATAAAGATTCCTTGGAAGACAATAAGAACCATTCTTCTTCTTCTTCACAACTTGAATAGTATCTCTCAAATCATTGCTCAATTTGATCACACCCCTTTGCTCCATGAATTCAACTAAGCCAATACCAAAGGGATACTTCAATTCCAATTTAGATCTTTTTTTTCTTTTGTTACGAGAACTATTTACATCTTTATTCTAATTGATCTTAGAAAGAGGTTGGTTACATTGCTGATACATTTAACAAGGCAACTTGTGTCCAGAAACTAGACTTTAGTTGTTCAACCAAAGTTGAAACACGAATAGCGAGGTTGTTTAGGTCTTGGATAGGGCTAAAAAGCATACTTAGTACACGAACTATTAATGCCTCAATTGTATATTGACCGAACTCAGTAAGCAATTCTACATCATCATTATCGTGAACTCTAGCCTTGAGAAAGTTTTTTGCATTTTCAGCATTATTCTTGGTTAACATTTTTATAAAGTTAAGCACACTCTTAAACATAGAGTGCTCATTGCATTTTGTTGTTGTGTTTTCGATTTTAATTTGGAGCTCACATAATTCATCATCTTATAATGGGAACACCTTTTTTTATCATGCAGTGTTTCGAAAACTATGTCTTTAAATTGTTTTGACTTAGTAGTACCCACTTCTCCACTCTTCTTAGTATAGTCAAAATTATGACAATAAAAATTATTCCAATATTTTCTTTCATTTTAGTATCACATAATGAAGTAGTAATCCACTTTATATTTGGTATAGCATTCCTATATCTTATATTTTAAGAGTAAACCGTGGTTTTGTTATCCCTATTTTTTGATTCAGTACCTATGGATATAGAAATTAGTATTGTAGCCTTATGAAGTTGTCCAACATCTCATATACAAGAGAGCCTGATTTATCCAAAGTCACTATCTGTTTATACCCTGGTGAAGTAGGTCCCTTCTACCATTGTTTCGGTGACTTGTAGGGTTTCCCCCAGCTCATTCTTTTTAGTTCTTAAGAATTGTTGCCACCTCCTTGGACTGGAATGATTATCCCAACACGACAGGTCTACATCCATCCCTAAATATTCTTCGGTACTATTAGCTTCCCCGCCATTCTTGTAATCATCACCTATGATCCGCACAGGTGTGCTCGCCTCCCCCTGAGTGGATGAGAAAGAAACGATTTCTCAGAGCAACTACACCCAGAGTTAACTTTCCCATATGGGCATTTGGTACATGTATCAGTTTGTGGAAGAATGAAGGGTTCACCACTACTAAGGATCTCCCCCCAATCTTAGGTAGGTCATCTAAGGGTTTGCCACTGTTCATGCTGTGCTTTACACATTGGGCTACCCTTTTTTTGAAAGCTCCATGGGACCACCGACCACTAGTCTTCAATTGGAAGGGTTTATTGCACATAAACTCCAGGACGCAGGCTCCCGAAAAGGGAAGCCCAATGAATGTTAAATGCAAAGCTCCATCCCTCATTAAGATCATATTGGCATACTATCCAAAAAAAAAAAAAAGGAAGAGCAAACGCTATTAAAGACGAGAGGTACAAAAAGGCCATTTCTATCCACCGCCATTCTCATAGAGCTGTACGTGGATGTTACTGCTCATGCAACTCCAACTTTCAACCTTATCGAATTTTTATATAGAATTTTGCTTGTTTCCTTCAAATTACATTCCAAATGATTTTTCTATGGTTACAACAATTGCAACGGCTGCTTTAGAGAATCAACAACTTTTGTCAAATATTGCAAAAATTGGTAGATCCTTTAACCCACCATGGACACTCAATTTTTCTATAATCCTCATATTCCTTCCCTGAACATTTAAGCTAGGTGATTGAGTTCTCTTAAGTATGTTCATGGAAATAGTTATACAATTAACTCCTTTAGAAAACTTAAGCCTCAGGAATTGGAAGATGTGTCATTCCTCTTTGATCTCCAGACCAATTGAATGCAGTCCTGTAAGTAGGGATTGTAGGCTGAGAAGTTATCAATTCTCATTTTTGGCCATCAAATTGCTTTTCTTCTCCTACATCTAGTTAGATATGTATAGAAAGTTCCTTCACCGAGGAAAGTTTTTCATACCTTTTCTTTTTGAGTCACGTCTGGCATCTAGTTCCATTGGATTCTTATTGGATAGGGTTTTATAGGTCCCTAGGTGGAGATAGGTTGCTATTAGTCCTCCTTCCTTTCCATACACTAGGAGTTGTATTCCATCTTGATCCATGTCTTTTCCATTGGAGGACTTCTCTAGTAGGTCTAAATAGTTAGATTGATTTATGTTCCCCATATACATAGTAGGATTTTTCTTCTTGAAACTACTATTAAGTTTGCTTGTCCTTGGATGGTAGACCAGGGAAGAAGTCTGAGAGAGCAGGGGAAGTATTTTGGAGTATTGTTGAGAATAGTATGTTTAGTATTCCTGGTTCAATTAAAACTTTTCCTATACTATCGTTTGCGAGACATCACTCCTTCAGTCATCCTTAGGAAAACATATTTGCCATCTCCAATGCATACATCCATTAAAGTATGCCTCTTTCAATGGATTAGCTTGGCTACCAGGCTGTAGTAAGACTTCTAACTCAACTATGTCCCTCCTGCTTCGATTTTTGTTTATCTTATGCTGTCTAAGCTTCATTTTCTTCCTGGCTTACAAAAACTTCCAAACATGACAATCAAAATCTTTGGATTGCACACTATCTAATTATGTTAAAGTAAGTATAGCATCTAAAGCAAAAAATAGAAAAAAAATCTAAGACTTTAAAACAACGTCAAGGGGTTCCATTGCCTGCAAATCCACCTATCTTTTAGTGAAAATCTATTAAATAATTAGTTTGGTTTGGGGATGACCGGTCCACGTTGGATTTCCTAGTGAGATTTCCTTGGTGGCAGAATAAGTCATCTTGCTTATTTGGTAAATTGAGTTTAGAAGCTTGGTTGCCCTTTCTTAATGAAATAAATCTTGTTAATTTCCAAAGAACTCGCAGTGCAGAAATCTAAAATCAAATAGAGAAAGGGGATCCAGTTGAAAGACTTTTTCCATGTATTCCAACCCATGTGCCTTTATTCAAATTGTCAAGCCCCAAATTCGCGACTCCAATAGCAACCAGACTTTTGTGACTCTTATCCCCTTCTTTCTGGCAGGAGAGTCATTAAGGTAAAAACCTTATGGGAAGAAGAAATAGTGGAGCTTGACATGGAAAAGGATGAGTGAAGTGGTGTAGTTGTACTAGTCAAAGAAGAAGTGGTGGTGGTTATAGATGTAATAGAAGGAGGATAAAGATCACTACAATTAGGCAAGGAGCCAGGTGGTCTGCGGTAGAAAAGAAATTTGAGATGTGACTTGTGGAGGGGAATTAATCAGGACTATGGATGAAATTATTTTCTTATTTATGAGGAAGAATTGGAAGTTAAAGAAAATACATTAAAATAAGAGAAGCACTTCTCATTACATGTCAACTGGTATCGACTCATTCACAACTCTAAATAAAGACAAAGAGATAACCTTTGTCATTTGACCCATCCCTAATAAACACATGAAGACGGGAACAAAATTTAGAGGAGTGGAGAAAATGATATTCAAGAAACAAAGAAGAATGATTGAGAATAATAATACATGGGAGTTAGTGGAAAAACTTGCTTACAAGGATGCCATTAGGGTGAAATGGGTTTCAAAAGAAAATTCAACCTTAATGGTTCTATATAAAAATACAAAAGCTAGATTGATGGTGAAGGGGTACACACAGCAATATTAAGTCGATGATAATGAGACATTTTCCCAAATTTCAAGACAAGAAAGAGTTAGAGCTATCTTAGCATTGGCTGCTCAAAAAGGAT
>JACFYI010001141.1:42508-60694 GCA_014898755.1 Handroanthus guayacan
AATTGTTAAAAAAAAAAAAAAAGAGGGAATAGGGTGAAAATTGAAAAAGGAAAAAGAAATGAAGTGAACAAGTAGAATTTTGCCAATCATGTAAAAGATGATATAGAGATTATGGAAATTTTGCCAAGTATGATGTTCAGTTGCTAAGCTAAATTAAGATAAAGTGTAGGGGATGAGTTGGTGCAAAATGGTTTCATGTGATTTGGCCAAATGTTATGCAAAATGGATGAATGGAAGTTTGCCAAGTTTTCCCCACATGTAGATTTTAAATTTAAAATTATGTTGCCCATTGAAAGGGTGCTTTAGCCGGCCATATATTATGCCTTGCATAAAATTTATATATTTTTTTTAAAACAGTGAGGAAGAATTTAAGTGTAAAAATATTAGAAAAATTTGGGTGTTAAAAAAGAATTAAAGAATTTTTGTATAACAAATTTTATGGATGGATGTACCAATATAAAAATCAGTAGGGAATATTTAAAAATCATAGAAAATGTTTAAAAATTGTAGAACATATTTTTATGCATGAATAAAATTTTATTATTGATGTTAAAGAAATTTTGTGGAGCATTACAGACAAGATACCTCCACAACATAGGCTAAAAGAGTAAGAGGTCAAGAAGCAAAGGGTTATGCTTCCATTTCTTTGTTGAGATTGAAATAAAGTTCTTTCAAAAGGGGTAGCTATAATGCATGCAGGCCAAGTCAAGGGAAGGACTTACTTTTCTTTCATAGTAGTCTTAGTGACTAGTAGTTTAAAGCATTAAATAAAGCAATTTTTTTCAGCACTTGGTTCCCTCGTCTTAAGTCGATTTAGTTTACTTTTTCAATTTGGAACTCTAAGTTGAGTTGATGGCGAGATTGATTTTTTGTTTGAAGCTCAAAAGGAAGGAGAGGAACCACTACCTAATGGTGCATTTATGAAAGTAAGGTCATCGGCGGCTAATACCATCTTGACACTATCGAACTTGAAATCTACTCTCAATCGCTCTTTTTAGGTTGGCATATATAGAAAGAGAGGGCTAAGAAAGAACACATACCTATCACTTTTGGAACCCTTACTCGACATAGGGTAGGGTCCAACAACCCAACATACCTTTTAGCGTATAAAGGAAAAAGAGCTCCTGCATCGTTAGCTGCTTCTCAACATTTCTTGCCTTATTTGTTGACCATCACCTGACCTAACCTCAACGGGAGGCCTCAGGCCGAGTAATTCTCCCCCAAAAAACTCTGTTTCGTAAATAAAAACATGTGATTTAGTAAATTAGAACCCATTTTGGGGTGCAACTAGGGAACAACTATCAACTAGTTTGCAAAGTTTTTCCATTTAGTAAAGGGAGTCATCTGTCATTAATTTCTAAGGGTATGGTAGAGGTGCTTGAGAAGGTAGACAACCCTTCAGTGAAGACCCAACGAGAGGCTAAATTCAAACACAACTAATACAGAACCTAAGTTGATATGTTGAAAGTGAGCGAATAAGCTATTCTTCTAACCAACCCCATGGATTGACTAAGGCTTGCTCTGGTTGGGATGACTGCCACCTTCCGATTGTTGATTGGAATGGATATTGGACCCTTTTGACATTCAATCGATGACCGCGCATAGTGGTGCTTGTGGCTTTTCCTATTTCGACTTGGATTAATAATACTAGACAGGAAAAGAAAACTGTGCAGCCTTTCAAGCCCTACTACGTAATAAGCAAAGGGGGATGTGTTTTTGCCGGCTTTAACCCCACTTCTGCTTAATATCGATCCTCTCACATACTTCCTCAAGTGGCGGAACACTCAATGCCCAAGCAGTTACATATTGTTGATTTAATATTCCTCTGGTGCAGTAAACAACCATTCAGTGAATTGTCTTGTTGTACTGCCTTTCAAGACCTTCACGGAATCCTTCACGATGTTTTGGTGGCAAGTACTACTACATCAAAGCCTTAGAGAGCTACCTGACCCATACAAGCCATTACGAAGTGCTATTCGCCTTTTCTATATAGCCTAACCGCATAACCATAGCAAGTTTTCTCTAATGCCATACCAAACCAAGACCTTTCCTACAAGGAAAGCAAGAAAACGTGGCTCCTTTTTTTGAATACCCCCTTCCCCTAGAGTGAGTTCTTTTCTATTGGATTTAGGGATTCCCGTCATATTGTCTCCTATGGAGATGGCTTGATATGGGAGTTTCCACTTCTTACCTATTCACTACTACTTTAACCACTCAACGAGTGTTGTAATGATCCAAAGAAAGATCTCTTGGCTCTGTACTAATCAAATTCTAGGGTCTCACATACCCTATAGACAACAATCGCAATAGCCACTAGTCCGACCCCTACCTCATAAAGTAACAACCGCAGTAGTCACTAGTCTAGCCTTTTACCTCACAAAGTAGCTTGATGGCCAAACCTCTTCCAAGGCAACTAGTGCCTTAAGGGCCGATCCAACACCGATTGGCTAATATCCTCACACAGTGGGAGCAAATTGAGTCTATATTCGCCTACGAGAGGCACATCCATATGCCTTTTGAGGCTTTTCCCTTATAAAGTCAATATTCTCAGGTAAGAAAGTGGAACCTCAGCTCTTTTGTTGCTGAACATAAACCTACTTTAGATCTACTAGAAGAATTAAATCTATTAGACTAGAAATAAGAAGTTGGTAGCAAGAGAACTCTTTTAAATTGCTAGAGAGAGTCACCTACAATAATCAATCTACCTACGCGACATTGTAGAGAGATGTTCGACTCTGTGTCTGCTAATCAATAGTGAATACTTGTTCCATAGAGACAAACCCCTCTAGGGGAAGTGCCCCCTCACCATAAACTGAACTTGCTGCGAACCTTTTTGACTATTAGCAGTGGCTCATGAAGTGGCCCTTTTTCTTTACAAAAAAGTGGATACATGCCCCTTTACTTTCTATTAGGTTGTAAAGCCTAAAAGGTCTTTAGTAATCTAACTAATCTAAGACATATAACCTAGTTTAGAGTAGAAGGTACGGCAATCAACTCCTATCTAAGTCAATTTCATCCCTGCCTATTCTTCTTCTTTGGGTAGTAATGAGGGATCCATTGAGATCAATTCACATTGAATATACATATTTTTACTTTATACACGCAAGATGTGTATTTGGTGTACAAAAAGAATCCTTTTTCTTTATAGTTGTAACTATTATGACAAGAAAGCATTCTTTGTTCAGTTCGGTAGAACTTGGGTCTCCAAAACCTGATGTCATAGGTTCAAATCCTATAGAGCATGATTCCATTCTTGTAAGGTCTAATTACAATGAAATAACTTCAAACTTGAAGAGTAACCAGAATTCGACCTTCTATGGATTAAAGAAAGGAGAAAGCCGATACAATAAGAAAGAGAATTAATAAAAATCAAAGGTCAAACTCAATTCTAAGACTAGAAATTCCTACGTGCTTTTTCCTTTTAGGTTTTATGTTTTCTCTCTCAATAAACTGGAGTTCCATCCTTGTTGTAGCTAGGTTAAGAACAAACCTTTGGATCTAATAAAGCAATGCTTGCATCACGATGCTAGAATACTTATTACTATATGACAACCAATTCCAACAAATAAAAGGATTCAAAAAAACATATTCTACAACCATGGAGAGGGGCTTTCTAGATGTCGCATCTTGTTGAGGGAATATGACAATCTCTTTCATGAATTATTATAACCCAATTCATTGGAGACTCACTTTACCAGATCTTGAGTTTCTAGTCTGAAGCCAGTAATGCAAAGAAAGCAAATACTATAGTAATTTTAGGAATTGGATATTGAATGGCACATGGTTCTGCATTGACAAGTAATCAGAAAAGAAGAAAGAAATGTCGCTATGTCAGAAGAAGGATAGCTATACTGATTCGGTATGACACCCTTGATACACTATTGAAGATCTCACAAAGATGAAATCTCAGTGAATTGATCCCCTTTTTTGCTATACATGAATATGCAAAGCTTAGCATGTTTGCAAGCATGACAAAATATTCTTTCACTGATATTATTCAATACTAGGTCATTCATAACAAAAACTTATACCTTCCCTATTTACTAGATGAATTAAGGGGGTTATCTGTCATCACGGATTTAGCTTCCTTTTCTAGTATGGGTTCGAGCACCCTCGGTCAAATGAGTATTTTATAGAGAGCGAACAGGAATTCCATTAATAATTGGCTATTTTGATTCTTTGGCATAACTTGACGATTTTTGTAGATCTTTTTAGCATTAGTAAGCTCAGATCGAACATATTCAAATTTAACACTGCAATGGTGAGCTGTTAATACACTAGCTATACCTGCCCTTTTTTTATATTCAATATAAGCAATGTAGTTCCTCCTGTGATAAACCTTGTCTGAATTATAGAGCTATGACACAATCAAGCCCGAACTAAGAAAATGTTGAATAAATCTTATAGAGCTATGACACATTATATATGATGAGCTTAACTTTGATTTTCAAGTTCTTTCTGAAATTCAGAGAAAGAAAGAATAAAGGAGGAGTAGGACAAATCTTATCCTATTTGGAAGGATCTCATTTAAAAATTTTCCATGATTGCTTATGTCTCCAGCATGACCACCTGATGAAATTAGGAGGGAAGTGAGGTAAATGGCTGAGACTACTCTACTAAAAGGGTTCCTCTTTGGCTTATAGGTACTATAACTGGTATTGTCGTGATCGGTTCAATAGATCTTCTTCTTTTTTTTTTCCTAAGGTTTATATTCCGAATTAGGTTCATCTCTGTAGTAATTGGATAAATTGGGTTGCAGCTATTTGGATTCAAAATACCAAAAGAATCGGGCAGCAGTAGAGCCATAAAGAGGAAGGAGGCAGGAGCACTGTACCTTTGAGAAACAAATAGATTATATCTTCTTATTCTTTTCAAAACTTGAGGAAGAAGTTTCAAATGTGGGCCAAAAGGCATGAATCCAGTAGACGCTTGAAAAACTATATGGGACTCAAACTTTCATTGCTTCATCCCAGTCTCGAAATAGGCTGTGTCAAGACTTAAATTCTTGCTTTTTGGGTTCTTTCCCCAACTAGTCGCCCATGTGTGGGAGGGGTGAAGCTTGGGGAATTCTCATTTGTGGGGAATAAAACTATCACACAACTTGCATTTTGGTTTGATAAGGATTCCCGCAGAGCAGGGACTATCGAAAAGTTTAGTTGCACGAAAATTGCCTACTAGGTAGCGGGTCGAGGGATATTGCTCTAGACAAAAAATTCAAGGGCAGGAAATTACTTTTCTATTTACTCAGTACGAGTTTGAGGAAGTCACACTGAATTAGAATAGGCACATTGAAGAGCAGGTGTAGTGGGCCAATTTAGTAGAGCTAACTTTTGGAATTGGAATGGCTGCAAAATCTACGAAGGCAATTATCTTATGGAAATGAAATTGGCCACAATAGAGATAGTTGTCATGTGGGAGAGCCACAAGATGGAATTCTCTTTGAATTCCAGCCTAAGGACCAACGCATTTCTAACTAAGCATTCGGGCAAAGCCTTTTTATAACCAATTTTCTCATCAGAGCTACTAATATCTTGGTGGAGCTTGAATCATCTGGCTCCTCATAACTACTTCATAGGGAGGTTTCTATTCCTAGCTTAATATAGTGGAACCCCCAGACTTTGGAGACATCTTTTTCAAATAGTCATTATATAGGTATAGAGTACGTATATGATAGTAGTTTTCTTTCTCTTGAATCTATATAGACAAGTTATTACAACATGCCAAGTGCCCCCAACCCTGGCCTCAGCTTCTTTGATAGTTTCGTCGTATTGTATGGATCAAGCAAAGGTGCCTGAATGCGCAACAAGTCTTAGATTTCCTATATTGTGAAGAGAAAGGATTGAAGCTTTCCTTCTATAGTCAGCCTCACGTACGGAAAATGTGTGCCTTATAGAGTCTAGTAAGGTTAGACCACAAAAACCTTGCCAAAACATAGAGCACGAACAAGGTTTCGCCAAAAGCGACATTCCACTGCATTAATATGAAAGGAAAGACGAGACTCCATGAACGAAAGTAGAGTTTCTGCTAACGTATTCAATTATAAGCTCGGAACATTTGATCATATTGAATTTGGAAGTTCGTTGTTCTAATCAGGACAAAAGACAAAAGCTAGTGGATCAAGTAGATCTTCCATAGTGATAGATAAATCATTGATAGCTAGCATAAACCTTTGTATGTATTCTATTGAAACATTCATCCAATGAATTAATAAAGACTGCTCAAGATACATGATCGTGTCATCATCATACTGTTGATTCAAATCTACAGCCATGTGCTACGTAAAGTCCCAGTAAGAACAAAACGAATCCTTCCACAATTGCCTAACCATTCCTATTGGATAGATAAAAATACCAGGAATCTATTTGGTAGTCCCAGCCAAAACTGGGTTAGCATAGGTCTAATACCACCTGACAAATAAGCCACAATAATATGATGGAACCAATGTTGATTGTTGTTAGCGTGAACGTGCTTAGGTAGAGAAAAAGATTCAACTAGGTGAAAACATCCGACTTTGCAGTGGAAGTGCCACTAGCCTTTAATAGAATCGAATCTTTCTAATATCTTTATTTCTTTGAATCAACTCTTGGAATCAATAAGAAGTTAGCATGAAGGCGATGCTCTTTGATTGAAGGCTTTTTCTTGTTTTAGATTGAGCCTCAATGTTATATTCTAATTCAAGAAAGACAAATCCAATTTAGATTTCACTGAAACTCCAACTAAAAGGCGATTTGCAAATATCGATTGTAGAGGGAATTTGAGTTGGAAATCATATAAGATGGAAGATTCATAGAAGACAACTTGACCTCTGAAGCATTTCGTTGCCCTTCCTCTTCTATCCCTGGTACTAGAGATGAACGAATCCATACATCCAAAATTTAGATCGAAGAATTTTTAGATCTCAAAATTTCATGAAGTTGGAGCCAAAACGAGAACAAGTTCAATCGAACAGCATATATTTCCTTTCATTTTAAACAACTCTAAATGAAAGGAGCCATCACTTCTGTATGCACAATGATTAGATTTTGGTGCATACATGCGTAAGCCCCTTTAGACTAGAGACAGAGGTGGTCCATTGATGAAATCGATTCAAGGAATTCACAAAAAAACGGAACAACAGAAGCCCACGGAGAAGGACGCAGCCGACACTAACCTGCAATGGACTATAAAAAAAGGTTAATATTAAAAAGTAAAAAAAAAAAAACAAAGTTGGCGATAAGAACAAGTCCATTGCTTCATTATGCACTTCACTCACTGCAGAAAATCAAACCAAAATGCAGCTGGAAAGCAAGGGTGGTCGTAGATTAGTTGAAGGTGCTAGGTTAGTTTCAATGGATGAACGCATCTACTTTTCTGACCTACAGACTTCGTAAAATTGGATGTTAAAATGGACTAGCACTTCACTTATTATTATTATTATTATTTCGCTCCATTGTCTTATTTCACTCTCTGATTTTTTGTGCTTGCTTATCTATCATATTCAAGTACTTATGACCTTTTAGGTTTGTAGGAAAAGAGTGGAATCTCTTTTCTTTGATATTGTTTCATGGTTGCCGATTCTGCTTGTTCATGCTAAACTTTTCTATCACTCTCACTCGCCTCTTGGGCAAAGCCTATTTTTATGAGTTCTTGTCTTTCTCTCATCACCCCTTGGCTGCCAATCTTGTTATTTCCTATGACAAAGCATTATGGAATTTCGCCTATCTCACCATTTGGGTGCTATTGAAAAACAATAAGCTTTGCAAGGAAACAAATATTAATCGGAAGTAAGAACAATAGAGTTATCAACTTTTAAAGTTCTGTCAAAGGCCATCAAATCAACACTTTTCTTTGCCTTACCGCAGCCACTTTGAATCACACCTAAAGGCGAATAGGATTGAGAAGGAGCACTAGTAGGTGAATGCATCCGGTGACATTGCTAGCTTTTATTTGAAGGGAGGGGAAATATAAAGATAAAGGAAAAGGGCAAGGTTCTAGCTCATTGAAGTATGAGTATGAAATGGAACAACTGAGTAGTCCCCTTCCTTTATGCTTACCAACAACCAATGCCTGTCGACTATTAGCAAGGAGTGGAAAGAAGGGAACTATTTGCACAGCATACAACGAAGGAACTAACTAACGGCCTAGTAACCACCACAGAAGGGATTGAGGATGAAGACAGATTCCTTGAAAAGCCAACCATGATAAGCACCGCACGCTATCCAGACGAGTTGCACTTCCGATTGAAGTAGACCTTACCAAAAGAAGGAATAAGTAGAGTAAGCCACAGCCAATTGATCAACAAGCTACAAGTTCAGTGTAAAAGAGAAGGTTTGAAGTTCCTAGCCTGGGTTGAAGCCATGTTGATTCTTTAACTGCTACATCAATTCCTTACAATGGACCTGGTGAAAGGTTTGCATTGACTAATATTTATTCCTCCTCCTGGTTGGCTTGATTGTTCAAGAAACCAGCTGGTAATCCCCATTCCTTGGATGTTGCAAGTATGAGGCAGGATAGAAAACAAAGCCAGGTATGGGTAGGATCGCTCTCCCCAAAAAGTCATTTCTTGTTTCTAGAGAATAGTACATTGCACTATTGATACGGGAGTCACAGTCCAGTCTACTTTATGTGTATGTATCTATCCACAACACCAGAAGGCCACTAAGTCATTTTTTTAGTTGAGCTCTTTTCAAGTGGTAGTTGTCCTTTTCTCCTCTACTCTAAGGAGAATTTGATAACATTTCTGGGAGTTTGGTATACAAAGTGAATTCGATCTCAGGATGACTCCTCACACTCAAAAAGTAGAATGCTCATTCCAATACTAGTTGGTAGAGAAGAGCAAAAGCTAAATCAAAGGGAAAGATCCAATAGGAAACCTATTTAGAAACCTTTAAAACCTATTCAAATTCAAAAGTAGAGAATGTTGTGACAGTCTTAGAAGGAAAAGATGGGGCAATTTGGTCTCAAGGAAGTAGTACCAGGAATATCAAGATCTACCGGAATCCTTTCATCTCCTGTCTCATGCTTGTTCGATGAACCTAATTCTTCTCAAACTCTATCTTTGCTTCTATGTCCATGAGGCTAAAACTCCAACTACTGACAAGAGAATAAAAGGATAAGAAAAAAGAAGCTTGAAAGGAGCTTGGCTTGAGACAGTATGATATATGACTACACACAAAGAAAATCTTAATGAAGAGTATTTCACAAGGCAGGGAAAGTAGACTGAAAGGCTTCTACTGTTACCTTGTCGTCAAGAACCTTGAAGTCAAAACTTCTCTCATTTATTTAAGATAGCTACCATCTTTCTCTCTATTCCTCTTTTTTATTTTGGTCACAGTCATCGTAAACAAAGATTTAAAATCGAATCTAGTAGCTAGGAGGGAAGCTTTGTCAGTGCATCTGAAATTGACATTCTCGCTCAACACTGAGAAATTTATGTAATAAAGCCTTCTTTCCTTTGCTAACCAAACGAAAATGGCTTTTGTCTGGTTTCATTTTGAAACTTTTCTATCAAGGCAAAACCACTTCTTTTTTGCATCTTTCAGGGGTCATTTCTTAAGGAAAATCTAGTTTAGGCCATTTTCACTGGGGGTTTCTAAGGATGTCAGTTTCTCGCATAGTTGGGAAGAACATTCTCCTAACTAACACCAGACAAATGCATGGGGAGAGTCTTCTCCTTTGATCATGCTATGGGAGAATCACTCTACAACAGATACTTGACCAAAGCTGCTCTTAAATCCTAGCAAACAGCTCCGGGGAGTAGACCAAGGTTGGTTGGCGGGATAGGCTAGGCTGAAAGAAGGAAAGATCTTATCCCATATCTCTTTATCCAGAGCTTGTGTAACTCATTCATGATGGTTGACAGGGCAATCCTTCCTAGGAGAATGTGCTACCTATGCCTTTAGGAATGGGACCAAAATAGCATCATATAAAGAAAGAGTAGTAGCCGAACCAATGGACATGGCTAGATCATCATCATAGGGGAAGGAGCCAAGGCAAATCGCATGTGGCAATGTTGAATCTTTTATTTGTTGGATCAAGATTGTGCTAGTGTTCGGTCAACTTACTAAATGCATTAGATGCCTGTGCAGCTGCATCAATTCCATTCCTACTTCTCTTGCATTGTGTCCCTACATCTGGGAGATAGAGCTAGTGGATTGAGGAAGACTTCAGGAGAAGTGATTTAAGACATAGGGGGAGTCTCAGAGAGGGAAATGGCCTTCATGCCGACGGGGACTAACTGTACTGACTGACTTCTCCATCTTCTAGGGCACTAAGAATCGGACCACCAAAGAGCATATCGGATGATTTAGGATTAGTATAGAGATCTAGATCCTTTTATAAAAAATGAGAGGCTTTTTTTGGAATTATAGTTGGGGACTTGCTTTCAATTGGTGGAGGAGTTTATGGTTATTACCACTTATTCAATTATTCAATTACTCTCAACCGTAGAAGAATGTGGTAGTTACCAAATACAAAGGCATAGCCCTAAATTTTGATTGTTTTCTGTTTTCTTTTCTTGAACCAATGTTGAATATATAGTCAATTGCTTTCTTTCATTACCCTCTCCAATCCCATCACGACTTTTTACTCATCAGCTTTTGACTTTTATTCTTTTGTTGGGCGTACCTAATTCCATCCATCCTTTCCTTTCAGACGAGTTACTTCATACCTCAGATAGGAGCATTAGTGAAAGACGTTCATAAGTGGTCTTGGAATGTTGGGGAAACTGACGTAAGGCACCCCATCCTTTCCACAACCAAAGTTCTAGAATGACTATTGGTGCCTGCTTTGTGTTATCCATCTATAGTGATTAAGATTGGATAGTTAAAGAATGGACGAGAGCCCAATCAAGTTGTATTGATGACAAATTTTTCATATGTCAACCCTAGTACAAGAATGCTTAGTCATTCGAATAGTGACTGCCCTTTTTTTTTAAGCTATGATCCAAGGTTTTGGAAAAATTGCTTAAGGAAAACTTCTTTGTATCCTTCTTTCCCTCTTTCTCACATTGATAGCATAATAACTTTGCTGCTCTCTTCTGGTACATCGTGTATGGCGGAGTGAACCTGAAATTACCCGCTTTCAAGAACGAGGGCACTTTGGTCAAGCAACACTAACATTTTTGCGAAAAGAGCCATTGTATTCTTCCTAGTCATAGGCAGTGGGTAGTCTTCATACATGGGATTGATTTGGAGAAGTCTTCTAAGCCTGTCCACTACCTAAGATACAAGGCCACCTATGCAGCATCTCTTTAATTGTTGAAGGCACTAATCGGAGAGGGAAGCTTTCTCTGAGTCTTTTCTTTATTCACGCTGCAGATAGAGCAAAACAAGGGGGAAGCTTAGTCTACTTTTTGAAGTGATTCTTTCTTAGTTTCATGCCAGATTTCTCTAACTAGTCCACTTTCAAACTTGGCTTAGTTAGTTCTAGAAAGAAATATCTTATATTGTATATAGTGGATTAGAATTTTTTCTTCTTGAATTATCTGTTCCATTTAAGTTGAGAAAGGTAAGCTTGTAAGGGAGAAATTCTTAAAGGGGAATCGACAGTCTTGTCTTTGATTCATTTTTTTTGGAACTCAGACTCCTGAAAGCACCTCTGTCTGACCTTTTATGCCACTAACTAAGTCTGCCTTGGGTATGTAATTTGTTTATGTAGCTCGTTTGCTTAGAGGTAAAGCTCTCCTCATATACTAAGAAAAGAGTCTTAGCTTATTTCTTCTCCTAAGAAACTCCTAAATAAAGAATTTCCATTCTTCTACCTCTGGGGAGATCTCTCTTGAATTTTGTCTTTCAACTAACTTTAGTACGGTCCGCTGACCAAATGAAAGCAAAAGAGATGGAATCCCTTCCATTTTGAATGGTATGTCAAGAGCTCAATCTGATGGACTGATTGAAAGAGTTTGAAGTCAAGTTAATCTTGTTTATCCTATTAGAGATAGGAGGAAAAGACTAGGCTAGAAGAATAAAAGCTTTATGTTCTGAGGGAGAGTCCCAGTCTCTCTCATTTTCCGGAAGTTCGGTCCTCATTCCATAAGATGAGTAGCAAAGACCTTTTTCTTCCAACATAGTTGAAGTCAGTTCGTGACTATAGAGACCTTTGGTCCGCTAAGACTTAAGGACGAAAGAAGAAGCTTTTGAAGAATGATAGTAACTTCATACCAGGAGTGAGAAATGTAGGCAAATGCCTAAAACAAAGTTGGCATTTTACCAGGTGAGGAAGAATAAAGAAAGTCAAGGAGTACATCACGGAACAAGAAGGAGAGAAGAAGCCACCTAGTCTCAAGTCAATCAATCCATTTATATATCTTAGATAGTACGAAACCTTTTTACAAAGCCTAAATGTAGATAAAGAGAGATCCTCATCTGCTTCAGTCGAATATTACCTTATCTTGTGACTGACATCATAGTTGAATCCATACATGGGGCCAAAAGAGCTTGTTCCCTATCATGATATGATCCCACTCCTTATTAAAAGAGCAGCCTTCATATTGCACTTTCACATAACTAGATCACACTAAGGTGATACGCGGGTTTGAGCTTCTCTTTCTGGGTCTCTAACCCCAAACCCTGAGTGAGGATAGCCATTAGGCTGTGGGTAATCAAATTTAGATATTGCAACCAATGCTTCACAAAATCTATCATTTCTTTCATTTGTTGGACCATTCTACGCTGTTGGGAGGAGAGTGATGCCAATGTCGATAAGCAATAGCTTCTCTCTTCTGATCCCAATGTGTTTGTCTACTTGAAAAGGATTGGGGCAAATTTCCATTCTGGATCATCCTTGGCAAAAAAGCATATAACTAGCATTTAGAATGTGCTTTGAAAGGCTTCATCGATCAAGACTCAAATGATCACATTTATATGGGCGGAGCTATACAACTTGTTAGGAGCAGGCAACCTTTCGCATAGCTCACACACCACTTAGCTCACTTGTAAGTTAGATAAGTAAGACGAGCGCTTTAGGTTAGGTCAAGAAGGGTTAGTTACTCGAAGTGTACATCCATATATTGAATGTATATGAGGAAAATGTAAATTGTTGTCAATCGGGAAGCAGCAGCAAGACTTACTTTGCCTAATTCTCCTCTTTGTCAGCATACGCTCTACTGAGTTATGTGGCTAACATAATGAGTGTCAGCAGTTAGTAAGATAGGGCCTTTTGGAAAGAATAGGGAAATAATAGGGAAAGATTAGTAATGGCTTCATCTAATGTGACAAGATTGATGCGTTGCATTAGAATAGCAGGACCTATGATTGGTTATTGGAAGGAAAAGGATAGATTTTAGTTTTTGGGCCAAGAGTGAGGTGCCAAAAACAGGCAGTAGCAGTTGATAGGTGAATGGCAGTGATGAATGATGCTTTGCTCATGAAACTTGGTTGGGCTTTGATGAATGGTCCAAATAGTTTTAGGAGAATGTGCCCTTTCATTATGTACATAAGAAAGAAACTTTGGCTTGATGTGATGTAATGTAATAAAAAGCAACCCTCAGCCTCCTCCCCTTACTCAAAACTCTTTTCTAGTATAGTAAGGGCTTGCGCCTCTAACTTTTTGCACTATCTTACTTTTCTCAGCACCCTCGCTTTGGCTTTCAATCCATTGTTTTCCACTCCAGCTTTCACTCAAGCCATTCTTTGAACTTACAACATGAGGGGATTTTTACTCTTCCTTTTGCTTTCTAACCTCTAGCCCTGCTTGAACGTAAAAAACTTTATGCAGAACTTGTACAAGCAAATATCTATGTGAATCTGATCAACAAAGAAATGGAGAAGACCAGACAAGAGCTGGATTGGGGCAAGGTGACTATTTAGGAACTACAAAAAAGATTCACTCTATCTCTGTCTAGAAAGAACGAGCCGAAGTCATCGCTCAAGTAATATTTAAAATATCCTTCTTTCACCTAGGTTCATTATGTATTGTATCTGAGACTATTGTAATCTTCATTTGTCATGAATGAAAAGATGATGATGGAGACAAGCATACATTTGTCTGAAGCGAGTCGATTGACGGCTCCTATCTACCATTCATCCTCTGAGGCTTGATCTCACTAAGTTTTGCTGCCTACATACTACCTAGATAGGACAAAAGAGGTACTCATGTGGTGTTACAATAGAGGAAAAAGAGAGCTCTGTACTCTAAGAGACCCTAGCATAGCTAACAGTTTATTAAACCTTTAGAGAGAACCATAGAGATCAATCACCTCATAGATAAGGATGAAGACATTAGGCAAGTTGCTAAGAAGACAACTCCCGTTAGGCCGGATAGACTTTCTTGCTAGAAATTGTCATGATAAAACGAATATATCCTAAACCGGCCTTGGATTTGAAGATAGGAAGAATCACCTAGAAAGCGAATGTTCATCTCATTTTTTAGCAACTACTATAGGACTATGGAAGTGATTCATGACACGTAGTCCATCTTAGTAGTCAATTACACAAGCAAAAACTTTCTCAAGTGAAAGACCCTCACTCGGACTCAGTAGAAAGCTAAGCACGCTACTCAACTAAAAGTGAAGAAAGATAATCCAAGCGACATAGGTAATCAAGCAGCAATCGAGAGCTAAAGGTCTAATTCCATCTAGTGGCGAATTCAACCAACAAAGAAAACAACCCTAGCATTTTTTTAATTAGGTTTCCTTACTAGTCATTGTTCTTCCTGGTAATGACGTTATCTACATCTTCATGTAGTTTGCAGTCATGCTTTATTCCTTCAGTCAAGCAGTATATGACACATAAACAACCGCTAGTGATGATTCCTTCTCCTATGGTTATGCCTATTTTTGTGGCACAAAATCCTCAACTATCTTGTACTACTCCAAATGTTTCAGTCCTCAAGGTTGGGGCGCCCATCGACAGGGTGAGGGACCCTAACAGAATGGCTATCCCACACTTACCTAGGTCCCTTCCATTGAGGCTTGATGATCTATGCATCAATACCCTTCTTTTGTGTGATAGACAGCATCAGTTAATACTACCACATTGGGAAGAATTTCTCATTCGCAGGCAACCGCAGACCCAACAAGTTAAGAAAATATTCCTACCCAAATCTCAATTATGGAACTTCTATCCACACTTCACAAGTCCATAAGGCTAGCAAAGGCTAGCAGAAGCAAGCATCCCTAATTACACCTGGGGGTTTGCAAGCCATGGTGAGAAATATATTTTATCGCCAACCACTTCACTCAGAATGATTTTGACATTACATTTGCTATTCTCCTACTCGACCCTCCATGTAGAGGCCTTTGTAGACAACAACCGAATCAAGAGTGTCTTGATGGACACTAGAAAAGAATTAAATATTTGCACATTGTACTGGGCAATTTTTTTTTTACCCTTAAACATTTGCTCCTCACTCCATAACAAGGCTTCCCCTGACTGGGTCACTTTATGATGAAATAATTTCAGGCCTAGAAGAGCTTACAAGAGTTGATCAAACAAATAATAAATTTATTCCACGTTCCTGCAAATATTTATTCCATGCTTATCATTTGCTTCGGAAGAGCGCTATTGGGGGTCAGTTTTCTAAAGTTTCCATCTAGATGTGGACTTCGTTTTGGTGGAAGAAAGAACGAAGTAATGGCAACTTCCTCCACGTAAAAAAAAGAAGAAAACTTACCCAAAATCAACTTACAATCCTTCTGGTGATTTTGATGTTCATCAAGAGTGGTCTGTGATGGAGGGAACACCATTTTTTAAACTTGGACTCAATAGAAGATTGCGAGATGACACTAACTTGGCTGCGTATTTGGCATGTTGGCTTTGCACCTTTGTTCTTCCTATTGATGGTGTTAGTTTGATACATCCAACTACTTTTAAAATAGCAAGTATGATGGCGACTGGTCGAAAAGTAAGCTTGGGCGTTCCTGTTTTGGCAAGCATCTACAAAGGACTAAATAAAGTCTCAAACTCCCCTAGACCAACTCGTGTTAACTATCCTTTCCCTATTCATTTTGTCTATGCTTGATTAGCATGTTACTTTAAAACTCATTACTTGGTCCCTCAAGATATTCGCAGCCCTAAGATGATAGAATTTTCTGGCAATAGTGGCGCAAGATATTTTGACCCAAGGAGGCTCGGAAGAGAATTCACAAAGGAGATTCTGCTCATTGGACTTATGACATGATTACCAAGAATTAGAACTTGTTATTTGTCGATGATCGAAAAGCTAAAGAACTTGAGCAAGATTACTTTATTGCAATTCGCTCGAACTACCACCCTTTGTGTGAAGGTGAACATTTTGTTATTGAGCCTTACAGTCCTTATCGATTTAGTCGTCAGTTTGGATATTAGCAAGAAGTATTGGGAGTCCTTAGACGTGACTTTTGCCAAGCTAATTTAGAGGATGGATTTCGTTATTGGCAATTATGTACTTTATCCAAATCTATGTCAAAAGCAATGCTTTCTAATATGCCCCCAAATACAAAGAAATTTTCATCAAAGGATTACAAAAAATCATGGATTAACATTCATGGAGATTATTTTGATGAGAACCTTGAAAATTTGATTTTTATAAAGCCAATAGTTTGAGTTGAAAATAATGAACAAGATGAAAGAGCTAGTCCACCAACTAAAAATGATCATGATGTTCAAATTGTGAAAATTACAAAATCCTTTGAAGTAAATAAGAGAAAAAGTGCTTCCCATCCTTTGGAAGAGAGTAGTACCGACCTCCACTGGAAAAAGGCCTAAAAGAGATTCTAAGGCTTACAAACAAACTAAAGTTGATGGCAATGAAACTGGGAGTAATCTAACTGAAGTTTTTGAGAAAAAAGTTATTTCTTTAATTTTTTTTCTTTTAAGTCAAGCAATATCATTTTCATGATTATTACTTAATTTAATACAATTTTCTTTACATTCTTGTTTTTAGCTGGAGAAAGAAATCCTTGGTATTGATGGTGACGAGAAATCATAGAATAGCCAAGAATCAACAACAAGGCCAAATTCATACATTCCAATTGCTATAAAAGTGACCAAAGAAGTAGTTGACTCACCTAAAATTAAAGAGACGCTACAATGCATTGATGTTTCAATATTTAAGGGAGAGAAACTCGTGCTTAATCATCAAAAGAATTTTTTTTCAAATACTCCCATTGACTCCCTTTCATCTATTTACAATGAAGTTCAAGTTGTACTTACATCTATGAAGAGTCTTAATAAATTTGACATTTCCTATCTAGAAGAAAGGTTGAAGACATTGTTTGACAAAACTGCTGCCTATGATAATGCAAGGTCTTTATCCCTTAATAAAGCATCTAAAGAATTTCTTGCTCAACAAATGAAAGAAGATAAGGATCATCTTCATGAAGCTCGCATTAAAGAAAGCAAGGTGAAGAAAGAACTCAATAACTTGGAGGGACGCAAGAGGAACTTGATTGCTTTATTGAATAAATAGCAACAAATTCTTCATGAGATTAAAGAAGAAATTACTATTGTTGAGAATACTTCTTCTCTCAGTGATGAAGTAGCCAAAAATTTAAATACTGGGATGAAGCAAGTGGAGGTTGCTAAAAAAGAACTGGAGAATATGAAGCCTTTCGTTTGAAGATCATTTCTGTTTAACCTCCCCCCCTCCCTATGCATTTTTGTTTCGTTTGATGTCTCTTTCAATTTTCCCTTAATGTAAAGAAACATCTATTTGATAAGTTCGCAATACAATTTCTTATTTTCTTTCTTTCCACAGTCTTTACTTAGTTGTCTTCTACTTGCATAACGACTCCCGAAATGAACATTCGAAATAGGCTTTGATAATATCCTCCAAAATGAATATCTAAAAAGGATTTTGATAATTTCCTCCAAAATGAACATCTAAAATAAATATCTTTCAAGATGAACATCTAAAATAAACATCTTCTAAGATGAACATCTGAAATAGACATATTCCAAAATGTATATCTAAAATAAATATCTTCTAAGATAAACATCTAAAATCAATATCTTCCAAAATAAACATCTAAAATAAACTTAGATATTATCTTCCAAAGTGATCTCCCAAGAGCACCTAAAAGAAATAGACTTTTTTTTTCAGGCTCATCAATCAATTTAAAAATTGATCAAGGGTATGACTGAACTCGAAGATTAACTCCAAGCTGTGTACGTACCCCAAGGAGGGAATTAAGTCATAACATAGTTCAAATACATTTATTTTTTCATAGGAGCGGTTCATAGTTTATACTTATGTGGGCCAGGAGTATCCATAGCTTAGCCACCCTAG
>JACFYI010001141.1:119948-157774 GCA_014898755.1 Handroanthus guayacan
GGCTTATGCCATGTGGGAGGGGTGATTTGTAAAGTGAAGATTTGAGATAAGATACGGAAAGATTTGGGATAAGATATGAGAAGATTTGGGATAAGATATGAGAAGATTTGTGAAAAGTGGAAAAATGAGATTTTCCCAACTATGTAAAGATTATATGGTTTTATGGAAATTTGCCAAGTATAGGGTTGAGTTGTAAAGGGAAGATTTGAGGATATAATATGAAAAGATTTTGTGAAAAATGGTCCAATAGAATTCTTCCAAACTAGAGTGCAAATGGTCGAACAGAAATGTGCCATGGAGGATAATGAATTGGAAACCTAAAGATTTGGATAAGATAGCATAGGATCTAGTAGGGTTTTGGGTAGCTAAGTAGGATTTTTTCCAAGTGTATAAGTATAGCATGGATGGTAAGATAAGTGCGAACCAATGTACTGAGGTGTAAAGTCTAAGATTATAAGATAAGGTAGATGTAATTTGTTCCAATGAAATTTTGCCAACTAAGGTATTGAGTTATAAAACTAGATAAGATAAGATAAGAATAAGGTATAGTGGTGCAACATGGTATTATAAGATTTGGCCATGACAATATGCAAAGTGGTGTAATGAAAATTTGCCAAATTCCTCTACATAATAGATAAGATTTTTGAAAAAATACAATTATACCCTTGGCCTGTAAAAAGAAATTTAGAAAGGAATTTAAGATATAAAAATATTAGAAAATTTTGAAATTTAAAAAAAAAAAATAAGGAATTTTTTGTAACAAATTTTGTGGATTAGTATAACAACTTTAAAAATCAGTAGAAGATAATTAAAACTTATAGAAAGCATTTAAAATTTGAAGAAGGTATTTTTATGCATGAGAAAATATAGTTATGCATGGATAAAATTTTATTAATGGCGTTAAGGAATTTTACGGGATGTTACATATCCTGATCCAGTGAAGATCATTAATGGTGTGAATACTTGGACGTTCGAAACCCTAGCAGAAACCACCACCACCACAGATGGGTAATATCAGGCCTCGTGATAGTAAGATATAGTTGTTTGCCAGAAAGCCTCTAATGTCTATGCCATCTAAGGGTTTGTTTCTCTTTTCTCCTAGCTTATGACTTTCTTGCAATCTAGCATCCCAATTTCCATCAAAGATCAAAGGGCATACTTCCTTTGAGAGATAGCTATACTTGTTCTAAACCTCCTTAAATGCTTTGATTAGGGAGGTATCTGTAAAAGGATCTTTAAGGCCATCTAACTAAGAAAAAGAGTGAGAGAGCGGTGGCATGATCGAAATAGGGACTTGTGAGGCTAGCATGGCCATAGCTTGACCCTCTTGTTTGAGACGTTGGACAAAGACTTCATCAAGCTGTCCCATGTAGCACCTCATAGCTTCTCCTTTCCTCTAGTGCTTTCAAGGGCACAAGGATAGAATTCCACAGTTGCAGGACAAGGGTCAACGTAGATAACATTAGGCTAAACACAACTATTACAAAGACCTAGAGATTTACCAAACAAAGTGCTAAAGCCCTTATTACAAAACTCAATGAGCAGAGTGCTTCGAGATGGGATCAAAACTTGATGAACCCATCATAGTTTTAACCTATTGACTAGGAAAACTTTTTCCATAAGATAAATTGGGTTATGGTGTAGACTAGATGAGTGGAAAGACCATGACATCAAACCAGCGGTAGATCCATACATATATCTTTAATCTAGCTGAGTGTATGCAAATGTCTGGGGATGGTTATCACCTATGGTCAATCTCCCTTTAGCCCTAAAAAATTGTGGATTACTTTTGCCTTTGACCCCTTCCAACTTATTAACTTGGGACCGTGAAAATTGTTATAGCCGCTTAGATAGTATTTAAAAATCAGAGCACCTTTCTTCTTAACAACACCGAACACATGGAACTAAGATGCAATGATTAGTCAAAAACTATCATTAGAAAGAGAGGAATTCTCTATTATACGACTCCTGTTCCAAAAGAAGGCAAGGGGTTGAAAACTGTGCTCGTGCTCTAAAACACGGACTGAACTCAAGCTAATAACTCTATCGATTGTTCTTCTGTGGCATTAGCCTCATAAAGGCAAAGTCTCTACTGAACCTACTCGTCTTCTAATTCCCCTTCCTTGAGTGAAGGAATGGACACCGAGCAAAAAAAGTCAAAGCTGTGAGGAAGCTTGAACTCTTGAGCTCTCCGATCATGTAAAGGTTTTCAAAGTCACCATTATGGATTGTTTTGACTGCGAGGTGGAATGGATCTAATGAGCCTTTCTTCGCATTTCCTTTTCCTCCTTTAATAATTTAATAAAAAGGCAACTACCCACTAATCCTCATTGCTACCCTGAGCCTTATTTTCATACTTATTATAGGAATGCCGATCTAAGAAGAAAAGCTATTTTTTTTCTTACATCGCGATTTGTCTCTCAATACTCAATGGAAACCGAAGCTATTTTACTCAAATTTTCCTTTTTAGGGCATAGGGAGAAGATAATAGACTTTGCTGCCGTCCACTAAGGTTGCTTAAGCATCATCCAAATCATTCCTTCAACTAGCACGCGGAATCGCTCCTAAATCCATTTGACTTTCTTAAGTACCACCTTCTTCAACTGATGAAAGAGGAGCCATTCTCCTTTTTATCCTGGGTGTGTGATTGATTTGAAAGTTCCTTGCCTTACTATTTAATCATTGTTCAACAGTTGCTATCAAATCTATTACTTAGTCTAGCCCCCAACGATGAAATCGATTCCTAGTAGGAAAAGCACTGACCCCTTGCCTACTGTTTCAATGAGATGAGATGGAGATGACTTCCATTCGATAGGCGCCAAGTAGCTCCCATAGGCTACTAGAGTGGCTCCTCTATCTAAGGACTTTAGCAGCCTCATCCTCCTTGGGTTGAGCTTTTCAACTCTGACCCCTTTGGTATGGTTGAAAATAAAATGTGCTCTTGATCACAAGGCTTTTTTTACGAATAGAAGTTCAATGTCGAGAATTTGATATCTAATGGCAGCTTTTACACTCCCTTTTTCTATTAAGTAGTAAACGAGTGACCACTCAAGTCTTCCACCTTGCTTTCCGAATTCTAATTACGCAGTGGATGAGAGCTTCTATGATCCCCAATCCCATTACCCGGACTTCGTCTCACTCAGAAGGGATGGATCAAATCTAAGGCTTTCAGCCCTTAACTTGCTCTTTTGGTTGCTTCTTTAATAAGAAAGTCAACATCAAGATCAAGCTTTGATTTCCCCTTGCTTTCTTTGACGATGTCAGGGTAATTCAAGTATCTGTACGCTCTATCGCATACGTACTAGGGGGCATTCACCTCTTCCTTCCAAATGAAGCAGTCAAGTGGAATTGAATTCCACCCTTGGCAAGCCTAGATAGTGGTCCCTTTGATTACTAATCCAGCCTTTACTGGTTTGGCTGCTAAAGCTATAGTGCCATGTTGCTCCATCCCCTAGATGGCAAAGCGGCTCTGCTTCTATGGTTGTCCTTCATAGTCAAACAATTTAGCTTACTGACCTCAAGAAAGAATGTTCAAAAGAAGACAAGGTATGGTATACTTCTTTCCCAACTCTTCTTCTTGGGCAAAAGGCATTCGTTCTCTCCTTATTCTAATAAGCAAGTGAACTACCTCTTCTGTTAGTCCCATATTCCGAATCAAAGAAGTCAACACTTTTGCCACTAAAGATAACTTATGGACTTGCCTTTCTTCAATATGCTTAGTGTAGAAGCCTTGCTATTGCCTTTGCTGGAGATCTTCTAAGCCAGTTTGATTCTTGGGTGAGAACTCTAGTTTCTTTGCCCCTACCCTAGAGTTTGATCATTTCCATTTCCTTCTATTGGGAAAATGCCAAGCAACCGCTGCTTATCCACCCTAGGAAGAGAAAAGATCTTCTATCCTTCACCTACTACCTTCAAATAGTGCCTGCAATATTAATTTATAGTTCAATAGCATAACCTTATCCTGCTACTCCTACCTTGCTCAGTGAATTTCCTCTTATACCTTGGAAGGAACCACAAAGTTTTGTACTTAATCTAGTTCTTTTAGTAAAAGCCTTTTCTTCGCCATATTGATATATAGATATAGATATAGATATAAATCAGAAAGAGCTATATATTATTAATGTTACCAGACCTAACTTAATGCTATCAAACTCTTATATTCATCCACGAGTTCTGGAAATTTTGTTAGGTTCTTAATAGCCAATACCTCTAGGAGAAAGACAGTTGCTTGAAAAGATCCAAGCACAAAACCATTTAATCTCTTATTAAAGCACCCTTTTAACGGATTGTCCTGGAGAAAGGGTGATTACCCTAGCTGATGTGTCCATAAAATTACCATCTCAGCAACCAATTCTTGAGGAGGAATAAAACAACGATCAATAGACAGATCGGGGTCTTCCCCATCTGCGAATATTCTAACTAATGCTACGACTGCTTCCTAGATAAAAGGTTGGTAGCACTTGCCCCTGTTTATCATTCCTATGCTCCTAATTCCAAAGATTAAGAGGTCGTGGCACACTGCTTACATATTGAGTATAGCCAATCAGCACTGGTTGGCTCAGTGTGATAAGTGGTACTGATATTAAGGGTTTAGCATCACGATAAACTTAGAATATACCAGCAAATTCTTTAATAGTCGAGATTCCCATTCCTACCTCTAATTCCACAATGAAACTGCTGCATCTCTAGCCTTCCTTTGTAAACTTTTGTTGGGATATTCCAACTTCAAGCCTGCTAATTCTAGCTGGAATCTTTTCATTGCTAAAGTCATTCCTTTCTTTGATTTGGTGCTTTATTACTTAGACTATCCACTAGTTAAAAGATTTAAAAAAGGGGTTTCCTAGAATTTCAAAACGCTCTATCAATTGGCTTAGGAATCCGCCGGTTTGTCTCCATGCTAGAATTGATTCTTTTGCACGTATTTGCTCATTGACTGTATCGAACAATAAAAGAATCCTTCAATTGGTATTCACCCTATAAGGCTGCAAGTTCGAATAGGAAAACCTTCTTAATTTTCTTATTTATTTTGACTTAGAAGTTTGTGAACATGGCTCGATTGGCATAGCTTTCGAGTGCTCCAGGACTTTCCCATCCGCAGCTTAGTTAGGGATAGGGTTGTGAACTTGTCCTCATGCTGCTACTAGTGCTGATACTAAAGGAGCTTTCTCTTGCCTAAGCTGCTTTGTAGACTCTTGCTTTTGAGGATGATGGTGGTGATGGAGCTAGTGGAAAGCAATGCTGGTGAAAGAAGTCAAGCACAAGTAGGAGCCAAGAATCAATGTTATGAGCAACAAAGATACATAGCAAGGCTAACTACAAAACAAAAGGAATTGATAGCTAATAGTCCAAGTGAACATAGGAAATCAAGAGGGGTTCCATATTCCCTCTATATCTTTTTTAGCCAAATTCTAGTTCCTCCCTCCGGTATGTCCCTATATTAGCTGCTCATTCAGTGAATTAGGTGCTTTTCTCATCTTATTCTATTGTGTTTTGCTCATTTAGCATGGGAGGAGGCTACCAAAGCTAGGATAGCTATTAAGCGGACAAAACCAAAGCAAATAAGTATTGTAGTAATTTGCTTTCAAGTAGGCTAGTATAAGACATACACAAAATGAATTATTCCTTTTTTCTTTATAGGGAAGCGAGGTGATGTATGTCAATAATTCACAGTTTCCTTATCAAGGTACTACTCTAAAGCTCCCTACCTCAAGGCAAGATCCAATCTATATTGTAGAATGTAAGGTGGTGGAATGAAAGGAATATGCTGATCTCTTTGATTACGCTAGAAAAAAGCTATCTTCACTGGTTATTTCCTCATATCTCCTATGAGTTTTATTTTTCGTATTATATTGGTATACCTTAGAATCTGACCCAGACCAGTGACAGCTACTCACGAGATGGCGAGTTAAGAAAGTAAAAAAAACTTTAGCACTAAGTGGCCATGGTTAATAAGACATAAGTCAAGATAAGGATAAAAGGAAAGGTAGTTGCAAGTATTGACTCTTAAGCCTGAGATCCTGAGCTTCGACCTTTCCCTTATGATCTAATCACAAAAGAAAACTTTTTTCCTATTCACATCTTTAACCTGACAGCCTGAAATAAGTTTCCAACATTGGTCACCTTCAAGTTGTAGGAGAATAGGTAGGATTCTTCTAAGGTTCTAAGGGAAGGAAGAGTGGAAGGTAGATAGAATGATTCTTTCTTAGGAATCTCTAGGTTGCTTGTCATGCCCAGGCCTAGGGGGCCAAGGAGGCATGAGATTTGCCTGAAAATTTATCATGCACAATCTAAAATTGAACTATATGCACAATCTGAATTGAACTATAAACAACTTGTTCAAAAAATATATCCAATAGTTGCACATAGATTCTTTGACTATAACTTATATGCTAGTGACTTTTTCCTCATTTTCCCAATGTGGGATAAGGGGTACTACAATCACCCTTCCTTTAGAATTCAACATTCTCGTGGCAGTATAACAATTTCTCCAACTCTATTAATAAAAAATTTATAACTACCTGAGCAATTGCAATAATCGGGTTCATTGATATTCCTACTATAGTAGATGCTATCATGCATACAATCATACTCTTTCTGATATAACTCCAATGAGAAGAAAAAAGAAGGCGTTAAGACCTACTAATATTTTTCTATAAAATTACTACCAACAATATTTTTATAAAAATATCTAGTTAACAATATTTTTCTATACCTTTTGAAATTATTACACTGATTGTCAAAATTTGTTACACCTTAAATCATTTCTTCCCATTTGAAAAAAATATAAAAATATGGTCCAAAATGGCCATATGGCTGGCCATGCACCCTCTTAAAGGGTAAAATTGTAATTTTTATCCCAAAATTTTACCATGTGGTAAAAACTTGGCCAAGCCACCACCTTAATGCTCCTTTTGGACCAATCAAATGCAACCATTACATTCTTCTTTTGGCAAAGAGTGATTGGAACAATACATGTAACTTTGACAAAACTCCATTAGTCCACTTCATCTCTTTCCTTTTTACAATTTAACCCTTGGTCCTTCTTTTTCTTTTGCAATAAAGTCCCAAATTCATTATTACTTTACAATTTAATGCCTAAACAAGAACTATAAATGGGGAAGAAATTCTTGCAAATCTTCGCACACACAAAAACATCAACAATTTCATCTTTTTTTTTCTAATAAAGTATCCCATCGAGCTTTTCTAAAATCCTTAAAGCTTATTCTCTACAACACATAAAGAATCAAAGTAATTTTGCAATTTAGGAAAAGGGGAGAGAAACATGTTAAAAAGTGATATAAAGTTAAAGGTAAGATTTATAGTTTTTGTGTCAATCCTATGAATTTCATTCTTACTACCAAGAAGCATGTTAAACTCATAGATTTCTTGCTAATCTTAGCTTAAGAAATAGATTTTATCTTGTTTTCCCATGAAATCAAAGAAAAGTTCATAATCCTAAACTTGAAGAACATTTGGTTTTTGGAATACATTGAATTCTAATCAAATACACACATTCTTGGATACTTCAATGTCCCTTGCAGCACCTTCAACTTTCCTAGTTCCAGAACCTACCCTTCCCTTATCAAATTGGCCACTATAATATACCATCAGAAACCTAATCTAGTATAGATGATTTTAGTATGAAGAATCATGCAAAGTATGGAGAAAAACATCTGACAAAGCAGGAGAAATCCAACTTGCCATTACTGCCGAGAAATAGGAATAGTAATAGGGGTTTCTTGAAAATGGGTGTAGATGAAGATCCAATTATTGGATTGTTGATCAGAAGCTACCATTTGAAAGCTTGTTGAGTTAGGATACTTACGTTAAACTTATTACACAATATAGTAAAAAATTAGTAGTGAAATCTGACTTCCCAAAAGTAGGATTATAAACTTTAGCTGTTAAACTTTATGAATTATATTCTTATGCCAAATCTAATTTTTAAGCCCTGATTTCATATGTTTTTTTATGAGATCTTGATGATGATAGATTGACTAAGTGTATGAAAAAAATTGAGAATTATTTGGGTTTGAATTATATAAGGAATGACTGTCCAAATAAGATGAATTCAAGAAAGTGATATGTTTAGGGTAGAAAAGTTAAGAAAATTGGTTGTTTAAGATAAGAATATGAAATGACTTTCTAAAATAGAATGATTAATAATCAAATTAGCAATTTCTCGAGGTAGCCCAAAAGTTAGTAGGAGTTTTCAAATTCTTGGATATAAGTATATTTATTGATTGAGTTACAAATATTGGATTTTGTATAATTTAGATGATGAGAAAAATCAATTGAAACCATAACCATTATATACAAGTACTTTAGGTAAGGTGATTATGGCCATCCCTACTTTTGGTTTGGCATATGATTTTAATAATGATTCCTAGGCAAATTGTTAAACACTTTTGTCAAATATCTTGATATTTTGATTTCAGTCCAATTCCTCATTGGGATTTATGGACAAAAACATTATTAGAAACTATTTACCATTTTGCAAAATTCCTTGATTTCATATCTTACTTTGTAGAATCTTGTTAAACAAACTAACTACTTTTGGGTTTGGATCTAGCTTTGTCTCTCCATAAACCTTAGTTTAGTTCTTAAATCCTAAATTTTAAACCTAGTCTTCAAGTGCCAATTTCTCTAGAAACTTTAAATATTTTTAACCATTTCAACCCAAAAATCAAGTTATTTTCAAAAATACAAACTTTTGAACGAGCCCAATCCAGTAATCAAAATTTTTATTCCTATGCCCCTTTTAATCCCTTTCAAGCTTATGTTGCTCATATTATGTGCTTCAAAGTATTTATTGATGAATTCACCCCATTGACTATTTGAAACATTGATTTGATTGATAAACTTTGAGATGTTATTGGCATTTTAAAAATCTTTCACCATTTAACAAAGGTTTTTAACTTGTTTTCTTGAGTTTTGAGCTTCTTTTGTACAAAATTCATTCCTTAATGATGTTTAAGCTTAATATGATTTTTTAAATGTCCATGAATTGGATGGTTATATCCAATATACGGCTTCAATCGAATGATTGTGTCTGTCTGATATTGGTTTTAAATTGATTATTGTGTAAAACGTGATTGTTTATTATTATTAGTCCTTCATCCCATTGATTATTGATAACATTGATTCGATAATATTGATTTGATTATTGATTCAATTGCCAACATTCTTTAAACCTGAATGTTAATATTGTTGGATCTAAAAAATCTTCGATAAGGGGAGCGGGGGGTGTCAGGCTAATGGCAATCTCCTGTCGGATTTTTCCCATTGCTGGTCGGTCTCCCGATTGGTTAGAGGTTAGGCATCGCAAGAGCCCGATCTCTGACACGTGGTTGTTTTCCCCTTGAGCGGCAACTTGAGGTGAAATTGGGAGGGATAAGGATTGATATATTGTTGAAGTGATAAAGGTAACAGATCTACTAAATAACTAGTTCAACCTTATTAATATTGTATTTGTTGTTATGTTAATTATTGGACCCCTTGAACTTCATAAACCCTATCATTATCTTTTTTTAGCTTATTTCTTAGCCTTTATGTTCCTTTGTCCTAAACATCCTACCTTAGTCCTAATCTCTTACTAAGTCATTTAAACTTATTGTTTATCTTATCAGGTGTGGGTAATTAAGCTTGGAAGTTTTGTTTAAGGACTCGGAGGTGATTTTAGTCATTAGCCTTTTTTGGGTTACTTATTTTTGGACTAGATTGTATTTCTTGATAGTATTTTATAAGTTTGGAATCATATATGTAATATTGACAATTTTGAGCTTAAGATGAATAAAGAACTTGATTTTGGGTTTTCTTAGTACTTTCTTGTGTTTAGAGGTTTTGATTTTGAAAACACCTTCCCTCATTACTGACTTGGCCTAGGGGCAGATACTCTAGGTGTGGGGCATTACATTGCTCATCCATAGCAAGAGTGAGATCCTTACTTTTTAACCACAGCAAGTTTGCCATGCCCTCATTCATTCAGTTAAAGGATATGGAAGAAAAAAGAGATCACATTCTATTATTGATTAGGGAGAAGTGCCTTTACCACTTGACGAAGAGGGCGTGGAGTGAACTCACATACATAGGTTGAGAGTAGAGCAAGCCTAATTGATCAACATATGAGAATAGCATAGTGAAAAGGTGAGTCTGGATTCTTAGAGAGATGCTAAAAATATTCAATGAGAGACATCCTCCAAGACTTGATAGATATATGGAGTTGTCGTAGTTGTAGCTATCAGAAAGTAAGTAGCAAAGCCATCAAAGTGCATGTAAGCAGAGAAAAACAATATCGAACATCTCTCTCTTCATCTTACATATGATGATAGGGAGTTTGAATAGCCAGAAGCCATTCCCTTTACAGGCCCAATGAGGCCAGTGAGTTTCAAGAAAGCAGCATAGAATGGAATGTGTAAAGCATCTAGCCAACATTAGATTGACCGTTTAAGAATAGTAAGAATTAATGATGTTTTCATGTCCAACGGGGGAAGACAAACTAAGGCCAATACAATTTCCTCAAGGATAGAAATCTTTCTCTTTTGTTTTTAGTTAGAGATATTCCACCAACTTCACTTGAGAAACGAATGCAAGGCTTAGCCTATGGTGATAAACCTAAAGGAATAGATACTTGATAGCTATGGGAATATGGGCTCTTTTTGGTGAGCTTTAAGGTAGCATGTAGAAAGGCGCTGCTCCAACTCTATTTTCATTTTGATTCACTGCATCATCAAAGAACATTTAGCCAATCATGAGATTTTTCGCGTTCTTCTTTGCCTATCGCAAATGGAATAGCTTTGTCTAGGAAATTTGTCACAAAATAAAGCTCAAAGTCAGGCACGGGATAATCTGCAGGTGGTCTACTATTGCCTGCCCCTTGTCTATAAGAAATAGCTACATCTTTTCTAACTTCTTAACAAGAAGCACAAAAGTAGGAAAGCTAGCCACCTTGATTCCTTCTTACTTAACTTTAGGCAGTTTCCATATGTTCCCGCATGGTGCAAGAGAAAAAAGTTCTTATTTAACTATATTCCCTTTCATCAGATCAGTAGTTGGTGGAATTCTTTAAAAAAAGGCTAATTAATTTGGAAAGAGCAGCTAAAAGGGATGATTCACCCTTAGCCCTCATCCAAAACCTAGCAAAGAGACTGATGTAAACTAGGTGAATGAGAGCGAATAGGAGAAGCAAGCAAATAGCTACCTCTGATCCAATGGGCCTCTAGCAAGAAGGTATTCCGATCTTTGATCCACCAATTGAGGAGTGATTGAAATAAATACAAGAAAAGAATGCTAGGAATGGTTTTCCTTTTCTCCGAGTATGAATTGAATTGGGGCACTTGCGATATAAAAATTAGTACGGATTCAACTAGCTCGAACATGGGAAACAAATGCTTGAATGTAAATAAGTGATTGTACAAACAAGTAGCAGTCTACTAATTGGATTACCATCTTCCCTTCCTCAAAGTAGGAATTCTCTTTCGAAGCCTAAAACCTTTGGGCTAGGAACCTGAGAAAGGATAAAGTCATCTATCCAACTCTCTAGCCAGATAGAAAGATGAAAGGCCAGGCAGTGAGGGCATGGGAATAGCAGACACAAGATTGAATTACTCTTTGATGCCACTTGCTTTTAGTTTTGTATCGATAACTTATCAAAAAAAAGATCTATATCTTCCCTCTTTCAAGCACAATCAGTATATCTAGCTCTCATGCACCCTAGGGTAACTTGTGTACTAAAACACCTATTGTTTTGCTTAACACACTCCCTTAGTTTTCTAGCTATATATCATGTTCAAAGAGGTCATCTTTAGGGCAAGTCCTAGATCGGCCATAAGGTTAACCAAGATAAACAAACTCGCCAAGCCAAGGAGGCAATTAGATTAGGAAGCATAAATATGGAAGCTAATTAGTCTCAATCATCTTTCTTTGTTTGGTCAAAACAAGAAAAAAGCATATATGGTGGGCTCAGCTCCCATAGGAGCTTACATTAATTACCAGTCAACTGCTTTTCATTCAAGGAAGAGCATGATTTAATCTACTATGATATCATTCCACAATCCTAAATGAAGCAACATTTCTCAAAATAGCATTCCCATAAGAAAGCAGAGCACGAAACCCTTGATTGTTTATCCTATCAAGGGCTTATAAATCACTCAAACGAGCCTTTCTTGCCACATCTAAACATGTAGAATTAACTGGAGAATCCCCATCCGCACTTGAATTAGCTACATCTAGTATAGTAACTATTGTTTCAATGGGGAAATCTATTATTTTAAAAGAGATACAATTGCAAGAGGAAGCTATAGAGGAGGCTTCACCGAAAGAAGAAGATAGAAAACTCAAGTTTCTAGAAATGTTTTAAGAGAGATGGAAGAAGAAAATTTAGAAAAAGAGAAAAAAAGAAGATTGTAAGAATTATCCCAAGCTTGCCTCCACCACCATCTCACGAACCATTTATGATTGCTACATCTAGGTGGATTGTGGTGCTGCCATTCCTTTACTTGATTTGGGAAGGCTTCTAGCTCTCTCTGTACTCCATGCTATGGAACTCAGTCATGAAATGGATAGTTGTGCTTGGCTTCCTCAAGGTTAGCCATATTAGATGAATGCCCGGGAGTGTGAAAGGGGACATAGCAAGTAGTTTCAATTGAAGTGCAAGCAGTAGCAAAACCAGATTACCAGTAAGGGTAATCGCATGTGGAAGGCTCAAGAGTACTAGGAGGAGCAAAGAATCAAACAAAAGTAAGGCCTAGAAGGTGGAGTATGCTCAAGGCAGTGAAATGGAAAGATTCTCTCCGTGAATCAATCGTCAATCCGAGTAAAGCCTTAGCCGTGAAAGTCATCCCAAAAGAAGGGCACCTTCACAAATGCCCATAATCCAACTAACCGTTAAAGGCCTATCACTTCCGTCTGCACCTCTAATTTCACTTACTGAACTTATTGAAACTTGCTACCGTAATAGCACAAAAGGAGGTATCCACCTCAATGGTATTCATTCCTTCTATAGGCTTAATGCACAGTATGAGTTCTCTGCTTTCACTAGCCTACCCAAAAGCAAACCAGAAAAAGTAGAAGCATTGCTCACCTACTTTCCTTTGAAGCTAGACTTGACTCAAGAGCTGAACTAACTGTACTTGCTTACCTTAAGACATACTGAATCAATCAAGCATTTCACTGTGTGAAAAGAGCGAGATGGTTTTGTTTTGAAATCAACTATAGAAGCTGGACTTGTCTCTCTCTTGTTATGGTAAAATGGCAATTTGCCTCACCGCTTGAAAGCTTTGTGTACTTCACTCACCAACCACAACTATTCATGGATACGAATATAGAAGAAGTGGATAGATAGAAGTCCTAGTTGCCTTTATACATAAGAGCCTGCCTACTGGCTAGCTTGACTAATGGTACCTTTAGGAAAAAACCTGATCTCGCTAACCAAATGAAAAGAAGGGTCTAACCAGTTTGCCTAACACCACAGAAAGGAAAGATCAAAGACTTTCAATCCTCAACCACTTCACTTTTACCACCTGCTTATGCTGATAAAAGGCCTTACAAAACATTCCTCAAAGAAATATATACAAGCTTAAATGCGAGTAATGGAGTTTATGTAGCGAATATAGAACAAAAAATGCCATAAACCCTTGCATTTGAGGAAGCTAGCAATATCCATGTGCATGAGTTGTCGACCGTTTTAGACTTTCCCGCATTGATGGATAAAGCAGCTTTCAGGCAAGCAACCCTTTGTATGCACCAATCAATCCCAGAACATTGATTTTCACGAGAATGGATTAGAAAGTTCATTCATTTTCAAATAAAGACTTTTTTAAAAACTGATAAACCATTATTTTTATATATTACAATTTGTTCTTTAGCTTTAGTCTTGGTTGGAGTTTTAGTTGATTTATTCACCTCAAGCACTGGTAGAAGAAGCAACGATAGCATTAGTAGTTTCACCAATACCATGAAATCAATGCCAACAAAGGAAGGAGAAAAGGTTTTCAAACAAGAGGCCATATTCAAATACATACCCATATCCAATCAAAAGATCAAAGAGAGCTTGCTGGATATTGATATTGAGATTGAGCAGTTTCCCTACATGTAGAACTTTGTAGAGCAAAGATGGAGGCAGTGCTAGCTACATCTCTTATAGATCCAAACGTCAAGGTAAATCGTTATCTGAAGAGTAGAGGAGGAGCGCAAGCCACGTCACGCCAATAGCATTAAAAGACTTTTTTTGTGGCTTCCTTACTTTACTTAAAGTACATCTTTTTGAACTTTATTTGCATACCAAAATTACATAGATATATATAAGTCAATCCAGGAATAGGAAAGTCTAAACAAAGTGCGAAGAAGACATGACTAGAGTGTGCGGGTTTGTGATCAAAGTAGATTTGCTTCACACATGCTAGTTTAACTAGTTAATAAAATCAAAGAAGATAAACGACTGGCTGAAGCTACATCAATGACCACATCAGCTGAGGAAGCTCAATTCCATTTGTATCGATTAGTTTAGATATCATTTATCTTGGATATGGAATTTCATGCCTAAACTCTCATCCAAAGATTCCTCCTATTTTGGGATTTCCTTCTAAAGCTCTATCTCAAGAATCTTCAATCCGATCTGATGCTTATGAGAGACTTCTAGCCTCAAAGTTGATCTTACATGGGTTACTACATTCGCTTTTTCCCTTAAAAAAAAAAACCCTCAGTTAGTGTTGAATTGGCCAAAAGTGGCCAATAATGTCATAATCCTCCAGCATCATCCCCCACATATTGGTCTTTGTACCGAGGTAGCTCAAATCAAAAGGAAGAGCTTGAACTAAGAAGATTTAAATTTGTCAATGCCGAACACCAGATCAAATTTGTCAAGAATGAGTTGATGACTAGAGGGGAAGCAGTTAACTGTTCAAGCCCAACTTGTAGCAACCTTTTTGACTTAAGCCTCCTTTGCTAAGAGAAGAGAGAGAAGGGAAAGACATATGGCAGAAAGAAATCCTTCCAACCTGTAAAATTGAACACAGGATTGACTTCGGCCAGGTTCTTCCATCCGTCGATGATTTTGGTTCCTTTTTTCTACAAAAAAGTGTGCCCTATCACTACTTCAAGGCCCCCACCTACCTGGACAGGCAGATAAATCCTGGAGGAATGCATGGTTCCCTGGTGTTTCGTGGGACACATTTGTAGTCCCCCCTCTCTAATCTAACCCCTATCTCCTTTTCAAAGCCCGTTGGCAAAGAAAGGAAAGTAGAATCCCATACTAAAGAATAGAAGAAAAGTAGAATCCCATACTAAAGATTAGAAGATAGAACTAAAACTTTGAATCTTCTACGATTATTGAATGGCCAAATATCGCTTCTCGTTCTCTATTTTGGAGACTTTAATGAGATCACTAACATCTCTAAGATGTTGAAAAAAGCAAGCATTGATGAGAGAGAAGTTTGGAAGGTCATTGACGATTGCCAATTCAAGGACCTAGGGTATCATGGCATACCTTTGACTTGGTGTAAGAGAAGGGAGGATATGAAATTGAATTGGCTGCAAAATAGATATTTATGAGCTTTAGGGATGAAAAAAAATCACTTTACAATTGCAAGGAATTCCTAATGAGGAATAAGGAATCCAAGTTCACAAGACTACTTGCTTCCATTTTTTATCCTCACGGGCAAATACAACTCTAATTGAAACTGGCCGGGATCCCAACTTGGTTATGCCTGGATCAATGGCTGGCCTTATACTAGCTAGAAAAACTAAAGAAGGAAAGATGAAAGCTATCTCATTCAACATGGGACTTGCTATCTTAGTTCCCACTTGTTGAAGCTCTATCTGGTACTCCCTTGCGTCGGAAAAAAATTGTCCAAGTAGCCACATTTAGATGTAATAATAGTGAGAAGGTTTCCAATGGCTAACATAAAGCAATGAGTGGACTGACAAGCAAGCTTGTAATTCTTTCTTTTACAGGCATTGTAGGTCCTAGGTCTAGTTGGGTAAACAAAACTAGGGCATAGCTTCTATTGCTGGCTTGTTGCCCTGGCACCGTTATCCTAATTAGGAAAGGAATGTTTTATTCTAATTGGACATCCATCTGTTGTCCAGTTTTGGCATGTAGATCACAAATCCTACTGGTAACAGTGGGCGTGGGCAGGTTCTAGATAGAATACCACTAGCTCTGACTCATCATAATGCGAAGAATCCACCCCTCCAGTTTTAGCATAGTGATAGATAAGGTCTTCTACGTGGCACCCACGAGGACTTGGATTCATTACTACCCATTTCTAGGCTAACCCTATGCACTTCTACTTTATCGTCGTGTTAGACTTTAATTTAAGGAGTCTTAGTTGTAAGACTGCCAGGAGTTCTATAAGACAAAGAGCAACTACAAAGAGGCATCTACCTCCAACAGCTATATTTTGGCTAACCTTAACTCATATAACTGGGGCTTTAACTCCTTCCTGGTAGCCATTTTTAGCATTAAACTTTTAGCTTCTTCTTAGGATTCATTAAAAAGAACATTCCCCTAATCTAAGGCCATGGTGTTTGCTCTAGTCATGCTACTAATGTCGGTACTTCAAGAGCTAAATCAATGGCATTACTTATTTTATTCCCTTAAGCCTTCAAAGATCAGATTCTTCCCTTTCTCTCAGGCTCCTTAACTTACAATAGTGAGTCTAGTGAAAGCCAAAGACTGAGAGAAGGTATAGAAGCAAGGAAAACTACTTCATATGATAACGATACCATTCACAATGAAAAAAAAAAGAATTAGAGTTGACTCAACTTGTGAGCTGTCGAGTCAGTAACTACCTTTAGAGCTAGGATAAGGAGGGTAGCAGCTTAAGATTAACTAAAGGGACTCTTCTCAACCCTCAACCTAGACATAGAACTCCTAGCTTTGGAGCTAATTGAATTGATTATTTTTAATAGCTACTGAATCTTTTCCCCGCTCACTAAACTCTCCCAACATAGTCTCAAGCCAAGAGATAAGAGCGATGGCATACCTTGAGTCACTCACTTCCATTGGTTGAACTTTCATTTGTTCTCTTTCTGCATTGATGGTAAAATGAACCACCTTGCTTATCACAATTAGGTTAATTTTCTTTGATCCTCACGTCATTTAGTTTTGATGGCCACTAGTGGATTGATGCTCTCCCTCTTGTTAGCCAATAGATAGATAGGATAGATACCCAGTCCCAACAATGGGATCATCACCAAAAAAAACCTTCTTCTGCACCCTTTCTATTTGAGAGTCAACCCAATGGGGAAAAGAAGTCAAAGTCCCATCGATAAGGATTGGTTCTATAGGATATGGAGCGATATAGATATAATAGAGTAAATTCTTTTAGGAAAAATATTAAACGAGTGAAAACACTTTCCCGAGGGAAAATGAGAGGATCATCTGAGCCCTTAGATATGTTATATCATTTACAGATAGAAAGTTGGAATGAACTACTCTTAAGTAAACCAAGCAACCAACCACCTCAAGAATTGTGTGTAGAAAAGAGGGTGGTCGGACGGTCCTTTACCATCATCAGGAGCTTTGAATGGAATAGTTGGGCCTGGGTGGTTATGCTAGCTAGCTTAGCTGCCACGTTTTGAGTTAGGTGGGAGAATCAGGCCTGCTTTGTTGAATATCCTTGCCTTTCTTCCTTTATCAAACAATTATTGGAGTTTTCATTTTTCTAGCGAGTAGATTGCAAAAGTGGCTTCATCCTTTTTTCGCACCCTAAAAAGGCATTAACAAGTTCCAAATCAATTTACTGAGTCCGGAACATAGCTAAACTATAGAAAGAACTGGTAAGTAAACTCTCAAGGAGTGACTAAGATGAAAAAAGGCAAAGGTGGATTGTTGACAACTCCTTGAATGGAGTACCTATAACTATGGAATGATTTTATTATATTATTATAAATAAATAAAATAAGAGAAGCTCAAAGTCAAAACTAGACTGTGTCTTGCACACTGACTTCAACCGTATAGAGACTCCCCACTATTTGTGTCAATACTAGAAACTATGACCGGAACCCAGACCTATAACAATGGCTAAGTGATTTCCTACTCTCTATGTCTAGAGATGGCTCTCATTCTTTTCTTAAGGAAGGCATAAAAGTTAATGAGTGAGGGTATGAAAGGAAGAGGAGTTAACAAATTTGAATCTTCTTAGTTCAAGCTCTTGGTTTGAGCCACCACAGTACAAAGACCAATATGTGAGTGATAATGCCGGAGGATTATAATGTTAGGGAAAAGACAAATGCGGTAACCCATGTAAGATCAGCCTTGAGGCTAGAACTCTCTCCTAAACATCAGATTGGATTGAAGCTTCCTGAGATGGAACTTTAGAAAGAAATCCCAAAATGGGAGGAATCTTTGGATGAGAGTTTGGGCATGAAATTCCGTTTCCAAGTCAAATGATATCTAAACTAACTGGTGGGAATGGAGTTGAGCTGCCTCAGATGCCGTGGTCATTGATGTAGCTTAAGCCAATCATATATCTCCTTCGATTTCATTAGCTAGTGAAACTGGCATGTGTGAAGTAGATCTACTTTGATCACAAACCACCAGACTCTAGTCATGACTTCTTCGTACTTGGATTTGTCTTTTCTATTCCTAGTTTGACTTATATATATGTACATAATTTTGGTATGCAAAGAAGGTTCAATAGTAATTAAAGAAGGTGTGTGATTCTTACAAGTTAAGTGAGTAAAAAGATGGGAAAAAAGTCTTCTGATGCTATTGGCTGTGATGCGGCTTAGGTACTTCCTCTAGTCTCGTCTATGCCCTTGTGGATCTTATGCTGGATATTGGTTTGCTTTGACTTTTGGATTTGTAAGAGATGCAATTGGCACTAGCTCTATCTTTACTCTACCAAGTTCTGCAGCTATAGATTCTATAGCTGGGGATCTTGCTAACAATGAAACTACTAACTTAAATGATATAGTCGGGGCTTTAACTCCTTCCTTCCAGCCATTTTAGCATTAAAATTTTAGGTTCTTCCTAGGATTTATTAAGAAGAACATTCCCCTAATCTAATGCCATGGCCTTCGCTCTAGTTATGCTACTAATGTCGGTACTCCAACAGCTAAATTGATGGAATCGCTCATTTTATTCCCTCAAGCCTTCAAAGATCAGAGTACTGAGACTAGTGAACATTGAAGAGTAAGAGAAGGTAAGGAAATAGGGAAAACTACTTCATACGATAACGATACCATTCACAGCAGAACTAGAAGGATCATAGTTGACTCAACTAGCGAGCTATCGAATTAGTAGCTACCTTTAGAGCTGGGTAGGGTCGTAGCTAAGTTAACTAAAAGGACTCTCCTCAACCCTTAACTTAGACATAGAACTCCCAACTCTGGATTTGATTGAATTGATTATTTTTAACGGCTACCGACTCTTCTCCTCACTCACTGAACTCTGCCAACCTAGTCTCAGGTCTAGAGATAACAGCAATGGCATACCTTGAGTCACTCGCTTCATTGGGCAAACTTTCGTCTGTTCTCTTTTTTCATTAATGGTAAAATGAACCACCTTGCTTATCATAGTTAGGTCTATTTTCTTTGATCCTTATCTTGTTTAGTTTTGATGGCTGCTAGTTCCTTTATTATGTCGTTTAGTTCAAAGAGGGGTATCTATCTTCAATGCTTGCTAGTAACACTGCTGTCTCTTTGATACCCTCCCGCCCTTATATACGACGTATTTTGTGTGCTTTTTAGTAATATGATATGCTGTGAAGCGAAGAATCGATTCAACAAGAGGATGGATACCTTCTCCCTTTCCAATGCCAAAAGGTTATTGACTTAGTCTAAAGCACTTGGTTCTAAAAACTTTTATATTTTGTAAGTGAACTCTTCCTATAGTTATAGTATAGTATGGGTGCCTCACTCTAATATCACCCATTTATAGTTATAGTATGGTCCCTAGTCCACCAGGTCAACTACCTATCTTCGTTGCACTATCTCGGGATGGAAATCCTAAGGTAATCCCCTTTTATCATCGTAAGATGCACGAGTTAAGGATGATAGAGTGGATACTCTGGTCCAATTATTTCTATCATTCATCATGCTTTCAAGAGTGATTCCACTCGTGAAATGGTTGAGTGCTGATATAATCAAGCCCATGGTACCACCTCCTGATTACTCTAAGTTATAAAAAACTCTTTATTATTAGAATTCTCTTACCAACTTTCTGTAATGTTCGAGAATCTTGGAAGACGCTCCTCCCTAGGTATCTTCCATCATTGACCTCTATGCCTCTTCCAGGTATTAGATAAATTCCAACGTGGAATAAGATTCCTCCTAGGCGAGATTACTTAGTTGTAATTGGGTAGGGTGTTCTTCTCTTTGCCTTTCAGCTAGCTAGTTTGAGTATCCCTATGTGAGTCGAGATGATGATACAGGAAATGTTGTGGCTTTGGTGGAAGGATGGGAAGATCCTTGTTTGGTAGACTCTCTTTTAGTTTGGGACGATCTTTCTAGTTGAAGAATGAACTATGGAATTCAGTCACTCGGGTAAGAACTAACTGAAGGCAGTGAAAGACAAATCATTTAAGAACGTAGATAGATGGAAGAGGATCCTTATAGGTTAGTTTGCTCAGCTGAGAACAAGCTGTGGTAGTTTTTCAATCAATTGCTGAGGAGCAGATGATCTTGGCTTAGAAGATATGCCTCTTAGCTTGTTATTGCCTTTTAGGTTCTTGCTCAGGTTTCATGGAATCCCTTACTCTCAGTTCCATATGGGGATAACTCCAATCCTAGGGGCATTAACCTCTCTCAGAAGCTGGTCCCCTTTATGGCTATAATAGTTAGTTTTTTTGAAGTAGCTAAACAATTGAATTGGCTGGTATAAAATGAGTTACACATTAATCTTCCTCTATTCTATTAATTAAATTCTTTTTTATGTCCACATGTTTGCTTTAAAAAGCATAACGTAAGGCTACCTTTGAAGTTTGAGAACCTGCTGGAACTTGGATTGCTAAGGCTAACTAATATCTTATCAAAGAAGATGAACTTGCAGTAATTTACTGTAAAGCTTTGAAGAAAGAGATAGAGCTTCTCAAGAATGGATCTTTAAGAGCAAAGACTATGGTTATTCCTCTATGAAGTCCGGCATCTTGACATTCCGCCTATGGTTACTAATTTAATTGTACGTGGCACGAGCCTTGGCTAGCGGATGCCTACACTTTTTTAGTCTTATTTTGATTTCGTTTGCAATGAAGGACTTAATCGCGCTCTTCAGAATTCACCGCATGCTAATGGGACAAGTATGTTTTTCATTATATTATGTGTTTAATGCTTATTAATGTTACGTGCTTTTTTCCCTCAGGCTTTCTAGTCGACTGCTCTATGATGATACTATGTTGAAATATGAAAATGGAGAAGAGTCTTAATATGGATCTAAAGTGTCTAGGTGAGTAGTGGATTGATTCTCCCTTCTTATCAGCCAGCGGATAGATGGGATGCATACCCAGTCCCAGCAATGGAATCATCAGCAAAAAACCTTCTTATTGACCCCTTACGTTCAAAAGTCAATCCAACGATGAAAGGAAATCAGAGTTGGATATGGAACGATATAGGTATAGTGGGGCGAACTCTTTTAGGAAAAATATTCAACAAGTGGAACTGCTTTCCCGAGGGAACAAGAAAGATTGTCTGAGCCCTTAGATTTGTTATGTTATTTGACATTAGAAATTTGGAATGAAGCACTCTTAAGGAAACGAAGCAACAAACAGCCTTAGGAATGGTATGTAGAAAAAGGGTGGTTGGAGGTCCTTTACTATCATCAACAGTTTTGAATGGAATAGTTGGGTGACTAAGCTAGCTTAACTCCCACTTTTTGAGCTAGGTGGGAGAATTAGGCATGCTTTGTTGAATATCCTTGGCCTCCATCCTTTATTAGGCAATTATTTGAGTTTTTGTTTTTCTAGTCGGTAGAGACTACAAAAGTGGCTTCATCCTCTTTTCCCATCCTAAACAAATCTTTAGAAAGGCATCAACCAGAAGAGGAAGGGGCAAACTTTGCCAGATAAGTTCACTGAGTCCCACACACAGTTGAACTATAGAACTCTTGACAGAATTCATTATAGCCTTGCTTGCTGGCTGGGACTATTGCCTACCAAATGTAATGAAATAGAAGAGAACAATCTTGGTTTAGTTTCACTCTTGTCAATGATAGTCTCTGCTAAGCTTTTCCAAAAATGCTTACAGCGCAAGCTTTTTTTCCCCAATGTTTACCTTAATTAGCTCTCAAGGAGTGAACAAGACAAAAAAAAGGTAGAGGTGGACTATAACTTTTGACTCTTTGAATGGAGTACCTACGGCTATGGAATGATTTTATTATATTATTATAAATAAATAAAATAAAAGGAACTCAAAGTCCAAACTAGGCTTTGTCTTGTACACTGACTTCAATCATATAGAGATTTCCCACTTTTTGTGTCGATACCAAAAACTATGACTGAAACCCAGACTTATAATAATGCCTAAGTGATTGCCTATTTTCTATGTCCGGAGACGGCACTCCTTCTTCTCTCAAGGAAGGCAGAAAAGCTAATGAGTAAAGGTATGAAAGGAAGAGGAGGTCACAAATCTGAATCTTCTTAGTTCAAGCTCTTCCTCTTGATTTGAGCTACCACGGCACAAAGACCAATATGTGTGTGATAACGCCGAAGGATTATAACGTTAGGCACTTTTTGCCAATTCAACACTACCTAAGGTTTTTTTTAAGGGAAAAGACGAATGTGGTAACCCATGTAGGATCTGCTCTGAGATTGGAAGTCTCTCCTGATTGAAGCAAGTTGTAGGGATCAATCCCAAGACAAAGGAATCTCTGGATGAGAGTTTGGGCATGAAATTCCATTTCTAAGTCAAATTATATCTAAACTGACTAATGGGAATGGAATTGAGCTTCCTTAGATGCTGCGGTTATTGATATAGCTCAACCAATCATTTATCTTCTTTGATTTCATTAACTAGTTAAACTAGCATGTGTGAAGTAGATCTACTTTGATCACAATCCAACACACTCCAATCATGACTTTTTCGCACTTTGATTCATCTTTCCTATTCCTAGATTGACTTATATATGTGCAATTTTGGTATGCAAATGAGGTTCAATAGTAATTACAAAAGGTGTGTGATTCTGACGAGTTAAGTAACATGAGTAAAAAGATGTATTTTAAGTTAAGTAAGGAAGCCACCAAAAAAGTCTTCTGATGCAGGTTTTGATGTGGCTTGGCACTTCCTCTACCCTCGGCTAGGCCCTTAGTGGATCTGATGCTAGATATTGATTTGCCTTGACCTTTGGATTTGTAAGAGATGTAGCTGGCACTGGCTTTGTCTTCACTCTACAAAGTTATGTGGGTAGGGAAACTGCTTGATCTCAGTATCAATATCCAGCAGGCTCTCCTCAATCTTAGACTAGATATGGGTATGTATTTGAATATGGCCTCTTGTTTGGAAACTTTTTCTCCTTCCTTTGTTGGCATTTGTATAGGCATTGATTTCATGGTGGTGGTGAAACTACTAATGCTACTATTGCTTCTTGTATGGGTGCTTTAGGTAAACTAAATCAACTAAAACTCCAATCAGGACTAAAACCAAACAACAAATCGCAATATATAAAAATAATGGTTTACCAATTTTTAAAAAAGTCTCTTTTTGAAAATTAATGAATTTTCTAGTCCGTTCTTGTGAAAATAAATGTTCTAGGATTGGTTGGCGCATAGAATGGGTTGCTCGCACAAAAGCCACTTTAGCAATCAATGCAAGAATCTCTAAAAGGGTCAACGACTTATACATATGGATATTGCTAGCTTCCTCAAATGCAAGGATTTAAGCCATTTTTGTTTCTATACTCGCTGCATAAACTCCACTACTTGCATTTAGGCTCGTATATTTTTCTTTGAGGAATGTTCTGTAAGGCCTTTTTATTAGTGTGAGAAGATGGTAAAAGTGAAGTTGTTGGAGATAGAAAGTCTTTCCTTTCCGTGGTGCTGTTAGTCTAAGCAAATTGCTTAGACCCTTCTTTCATTTGGTTAGCAGGATCAGGTTTTCCTAAAGGTACCATTAGTCAAGCTAGTCTGGTAGGCAGGCCTTTATGTATAGAGGCGAGGGGGACTTCTATCTATCCACTTCTTTTATAATCATATCCACAAATAGTTGTGGTTGGTCATTGAAGTACACAATGCTTTCAACCAACAAGGCAAATAGCCCCTAATCCTTTGCTAAGTCTTTCGGACTTACAGTTGGTCTTATCATGTGTAGCTAATTAAGTTTGGAAATTTTTGTTCAAGGACTTGGAAGTGATTTTAATCATTAGCTTTTTTGGGTTACTTATTTTGGACTAAATTATATTTCTCAATAATATTTTGTAAGTCTGGAATCATACGTAACATTGAAACTTTTGAATTGAAGATGAATAAAGATTTTGATTTTGGGTTTTCTTACTATTTTCTTGTGTTTTGAGGTTTTAATTTTGAAAACTCCTTCCCTCATTTCTGACTCGGCCTAGGGATAGATGCTCTAGGTGTAGGGCATTACATTGTTCATCCATAGTAACAATGAGATCTGTACTTTAAACAGCGAGTTTGCCATGCCCTCATTCTACTATTGATTAGCGACAAGCACCTTTACCACTTAATGAAGATGGCGCAAAGTGAACTCCCATACATAGGCTGAGAGTAGAGCAAGCCAAGTCGATCAGCAAAGGAGAATAGCACAGTAAAAAGGTGAGTCCGGCTTCATAGAGAGATGCTAAAAATATTCAATAAGATACATCCCCGAAACTTGATAGATATGGAGTTGTCGCAACTGCAGCTATCAGAAAGTAAGCAACAAAGCCATCAAAGCACACATAAGTAGAGAAAAAACAATATTGAACATCTCTCTTCATCTTACACACAATAATAGGGAGTTTGAATAGGTAGAAGCCATTCCCTTTGGAGGCCTAATGAGACCTGCAGCGAGTTTTAAGAAAGCAACATATAATGGAATGTGTGAAGCATCTAGCTAGCATTATATTAACCATTTAAGAATAGTAAGAATTAAGGATGTTTTCATGTCCAATAGGAAAATAGTCTTTGACCAATTCATAAAGTAGTTTTAGGAGAGAATCGTTAACAGGAAAGACAGTCTAAGGCCGATACAAGTACCCCAAGGACAAAAATCTTACTCTTTTGTTTTTGGATACAGATATTCCACCAATTTCACCAGGGAAATGAATGCAAGACTTAGCCTATGGTGCTAAACCTAAAGAAATAGATACTTGACAGCTATGGGAATATGGGCTCCTTTTAGAGAGTATTAAGATAGCATGTAGAAAGGGGCTGCTCCAACTCCATTTTTGTTATGATTCACTGCACCATCAAAGAACATTTGGCAATCATGAGAAGTTTCGCATTCTTCTTTGCCTACCGCAAATGGAATAGCTTCGTTTGGGAAATTCGTCACAAAATAAAGCCCAGAGTTAGGCAAGGGATGATCCGCAGGTGGTTTGCTATTGCCTGCCCTTGTCTATGAGAAATAGCTATATCTTTTCTATCTTCTTAATAAGAAGCACATAATAGGAAAGCTGGCCTCCCCAATTCCTTCTTACTTAGCTTTAGGCAGTGTCACGGCATGGTCCAAGAGAGAAAGAAAGTTCTTATTTAACTATATTCCCTTTCATGAGATCAGTAATTGTGGAATTCTTCAAATAAAAGCTAATTAATTAGGAAAGAGCAGCTAAGAAGGATGACTCGCCCTTAGCCCTCGTTCAAAACCTAGCAATGAGACTGATGTAAACCAAGTGAACAAGAGCAAACATGAGAAGCAAGCAAATAGCTACTTCTCAACCAATCCACCTCTAGGAAGAAGGTATTCTGAGCTTCGATCCACTGATTCAAGAGCAACTGAAGCAAATATAAGAAGAGAATGCAAGGGAAGGTCCTCCCTTTCTCTGAGTTTGAATTGAATTAGGGCACTTGTGATATAAAAATCAATACAGATTCAACTAGCTCAAACGTGAGAAGTGAATGCTTGAATGTGAACAAGCTATAGTACCAAAAAGCAGCAGTCTACTTATTGGATTACCGGCTTCCCTTCCTCAAGGTAGGAATTCTCTTTCAAAGTCTAAAACCTTTGGGCTAGGAACTCGAGAAAGGATAAAGCTATCTATCCAACTCTCTACCCATATAGAAAGATGAAAGGCCAAGGAGTGAGGGCGTGGGAGTAGCAAACACAAGATTGAATTATGCTTTGATGCCACTTGCTTTTAGTTTTGTATCGATAACTTATATAAAAAAAAAAAGATCTTTATCTTCCCTCTTTCAAGCATAGTCAGTATATCAAGCTGTCATGCACCCTAGGGTAAGCTGTGTACTAAGACACCTATTGTCTTTGCTTAATACACACCCCTAATTTTCAGGGAAAGTCCTATCTAGGCCATAAGGTCAACCAAGATAGACAAAGTCGCTGAGCTGAGGAGGCAATTAGATTAGGAAGCCTGAAGATGGAAGCTAACTTAGTCTCAATCATCTTTTTTTGTTTGGTTAGAATAAGGAAAAAGCCTATGTGATGGGCTTGGCTCCCATAGGAGCACACATTAAATACCAATCAAATTCTTTTCATTCAAGGAAGAGCATGATTTAATATACTATGATATTATTTCATGGTCCTGATTGAATGAATCAACTATTTTATTTCACAATAAAAAAATGGCTATACGGCATCTATTTTTCAAGTGCGACAAACTTTTGCAGCCTATAACACATGGTTATCAAGTCATGAAGCCCCTACTACTTACTATAAATTTACTGATTTACAAACCTACCATAGGCCCTATGTGGAAGTTAAATAGGAAAAGGAAATTTTTGAATTTCTAAGATTAGGAGTCCTAGAACCGGAGTTGAGAGCAATAACAACCTTTTCAGTTGATCTCAAAGAGCCAACCGAACCGAGGTCGGTGGAAAAAGATTATGAAAACATCCAAACCAACATCAACCAAACTAACATATCTAGTTTATGTTGAAGCAACATTTCTCAAAATAGCATTCCCATAAGAAAGCAGAGCATGAAAACCATGCTTGTTCATCCCACCAAGGGCTTATAAATCACCCAAATAGGCCTTTCTAGCTACATCTAAATCTATAGAATTAATTGGAGAATCCCATCTACACCCAGATTGGCTAAATCTAGTATATTAATTGTTATTTCGATGCGGGAATCTATTGTTTTAAAAGAGATAAAGCTGCTCGAAAACGCTAGAGATGAGGCTTCACCGAAAGAAGAAAGAAAACTCAAGTTTCTAGAAATGTTTTAAGAGAGGTAGAAGAGGAAAATTAAAAAAAAAAAAAAGATCAAATGAATTTTCCCAAACCTGTCTCTATCATTGTTGCAGGAACTATCTATGATGGCTGCATCTAGGTGGATTGTAATGTTACCATTCCTTTGCTTGCTTTGGGAAAGCTTTTAGCTATTTGTATTCCATGCTAAGGAACTCAATCATGAAATAGATAGTTGCTTTTTGCCTTCCTCAGGGTTAGCCATATTAGATAAATGCCCAGGAGTGTGAAGGGGGACACAGCAAGTAGTTTCAGTGGAAGTGGAAGCACCAACAGAACCAGATAACCGTAAGGGCAACTACATGTGGAGGGCCAACATAGGACCAGAGGAAGGCTCAAGAGTACCAAGAGGAGCAAATATCAAGCTTGAGAAAGATATGATAGACAAGGGAATGAATCGGATCCCTGGAAGTGGAGTGGAAAGATTCTCTCCGTGAATCAATAGTCAATCCCAGTAAGGCCTTAGTCATGAAAGCTGTAAATGCTTTGTTCTAATAGTGAGAGATATTGATGGTGCCCTACTAGTAAAGCTTAGGGAAGTTGAAAGTGGAAGAGTCAATGAATAGGGGTTAGACCTAAAAGGATAAGAAGGCTTTCCATATCTATTGCGAACTCAACCATGTGTGATAATCTTTTGAAACAACAACTGAGAGTGATCGATTTGTACCCCAAAAGGTGGTCACCTTTACAAATGCCTATAATCCAACTAACCGTTTGAGGTTTGTTACTTCCACCCTCGCCGGTAACTTCATTTACTGAACTTACCGAAACTTGCTATCATAACAGCACAAAAAGAGATATTCGCCTTAAAGGTATTCATTCCTTCTATAGACTTAATGCATGGTATGAATTCTCTACTTTCACAAGCCTGCCCAGAAGCAGACTAAAAAAGCAAAAGCATTGCTTGCCGACTTTCCCTTGAAGCTGGACTTAACTTAAGAGCTGGACTGACTGTACTAGCTTACCTTGAGACATACTAAATCAATCAAGCATTTTAGTGTGCGAGTAGAACAAGATGGTTTTGTTTTGAAATCAATTGTAGAAGCTGGACTTGTCTCTCTATTTTTATGTTAAAATGGCTATTCACCTCGCCGCTTGAAAGCTTTGTGTACTTCGGTGACCAACCACAACTATTCGTGGATATGATTATAAAAGAAGTGGATAGATAGAAGTCCTAGTTGCTTCTATACATAAGAGCCTACCTATTGGACTAGCTTGACTAATGGTACCTTTAGGAAAAACCTAATCCCGCTAACCAAACGAAAAGAAGGGTCTAAGCAGTTTGCTTGGCACCACAGAAAGGAAAAACTTTCTATCCTCAATGGCTTCACTTTTACCACCTTCTCGTGCTAATAGAAGGCCTTATAGACCATTCCTTAAAGAAATATATACGAGCCCAAATGCAAATAGTGGAGTTTATGTAGCGAATATAGAAAGAAAAAAGCCTTAAACAGTTAAACCCTTGCACTTGAGGAACCTAGCAATATCCTTATGTACCAATCGTCAACCATTTCAGAGATTCCCACATTCATTGCTAAAGCGGCTTTCACGCAAGCAACCCTTGGTATGCACCAACCAATCCCAAAATATTGATTTGCACAAGAATGGAATAGAAAATTCATTCATTTTCAAATAAAGACCTTTTTAAAAATTGATAAACCGTTATTTTCACATATTATGATTTGTTCTTCACCCTTAGTCTCGGTTGGAGTTTTAGTTGACTTATATACTTGAAGCACCTGTAGCAAAAGCAATGGTAGCATCAATAGTTTCACCACAACTATGAAATCAATGCACATGCAAATGTGAACAAAGGAAGGAGAAAAGGTTTCCAAATAAGAGGCCATATTCAAATACATACCCATATCTAGTCAAAGATCAAAGAGAGCCTACTGGATATTTATATATAGATCGAGCAGTTTCCCCACCTGTAGAACTTTGTAGAGCAAAGACATAGGCAGTGCTCGCTGCATCTCTTGCAGATCCAAAAGTCAAGGCAAATCGTTATCCAAAGTCAAATCCACCCGGGCCATAGATGAGAGTAGAGGAACCGCCCAAGCCACATCAAGCCATCAGCATCAAAAGACTTTTTTTTGTGGCTTCATTACTTAAAGTACATCTCTTTACTCACCTTACTTAACCTGTAAGAATCATACACCTTTTGTAATTACTATTGAACCTTATTTGTGTGCCAAAATTATGTACATATATATAAGTCATTCAAGGAATAGGAAAGATAAATCAAAGTGTGAAGAAGACATGACTAGAGTGTGTTGGTTTGTGATCAAAGTAGATCTGTTTCACGCATGCCAGTTTAACTAGTTTAACTACATGTGCTACATCAATGACCACAACATCTGAGGAAGCTCAATTCCTATCGATTAGTTTAGATATCAATGGAATTTCATGCCTAGACTGTCATCCAAAGATTACTCCTATTTTGGGATTTCTTTCTAAAGCTCCATCTCTGGAACCTTTAATCTAATCTGATGTTTAGGAGAGACTTCTGGCCTCAAAACTGATCCTACATGGGTCACCGTATTCATCTTTTCCCTTAAAAAAAAAAGTGCCTAATAATGTTATAATCCTTCAGCATCATCGCCCACATATTGGTCATTGTACCGAGGTAGCTCAAATTAAGAGGAAGAGCTTGAACTAAGAAGATTCAGATTTGTCAATATCGAGCACCAGATTGAATTTGTCAAAAACGAGTTGATGACTATAGGGGAAGTAGCTAACTGCCTGAGCCTAGCTTACAGCAACCTTTTTGACTTAAGCCTCCTTTGCTAGGAGAAAAGATAGAAGGGAAAGATAGATGGCAAAAAGAAATCCTTCCAGCTTGCAAAATTGAACACAAGATTGACTTTGGCCAGGTTTTTCCATTTTTCTATAGAAAAGCATGCCCTATCACTTCCAGACCCCAACCTACTTGGGAAGTCAGATAAACCCCAAAGGAATTCGTGGTTCCCTAGTGGCACTTCATGGGACACATTCGTAGACCCCCTCTCTAATCTAACCCTATCTCCTTTCCGAAGTCTGCTGGCATAATAAGAGATTCTAAAGGACCAATGGAAAGAAAGGAAAGTAGAGTCCCATGCTTAAGAATAGAAGACAGAACTAAAACTTTGAATCTTCTACGATCACTGAATTGCCAAATATCCCTTCCCTTTCTCTGTTTTGGAGACTTTAACAAGATCACTAATATCTCTGAGATGTTAAAAGGAGCAAGTGGTGACGAGACAGAAGTTTCGGAAGGTCATTGATGATTGCAAAATCAAGGATGGGGTATCATGGCATAACTTTGACTTGGTGTAAGAGAAGGGAGGATATGAAATTGAATTGGTACAAAACAGATATTTACGAACTTTGGGGATGAAAAAAAATCACTTTACAATTGTAGGGGTCCTAATAAGGAATAAGGAATCCAAGTTCGAAAGACTACTTACTTCTATTTTTTATCCTCATGGGCAAATGCAACTCCAGTTGAAATTGGCCAGGACCCCAACTTGGTTATGCCTGGATTAATGGATGGCCTTACACTAGCTAGAACAGCTATAGAAGGAAAGATGAAAGCTATCTCATTCAACATGGTTCCCACATGTTGAAGCTCTATCTGGTACTCCCTTGCGCTGAAAAAAGATTGTCCAAATGGAAGCATTTAGATGTGATAATAGTGAGAAGGTTTCTTTCTTTTACAGGCATTGTAGGTCCTAGGTCTGGTTGGGTGAACAAAGCTACGGTATAGCTTCTATTGCTAGCATGTCTGCCCTCTCTCACTTAGAATTGAGGACTTTTGCAGCCATAAAAAAGTCACTCAATTTGGACTTGATTAGAAACGAGTTGAGAGCTTTTTCCACCTGTACGAAGATAGACTATCCTGATTTGGAAAGGAATGTTTTATTCTAATTAGACAACCACCCATTGTCTAGTTTCGGTATGTAGACCACAAACACCTACCGATAACAGTGGGCGTAGGTAGGTTCTAGATAGAACACCACTAGCTGAAACCCACCATAAATGAACTCAAAGAATCCACCCCCTCTAGTTCTGGCATAGTGATTGATAAGGCCTTCTGTGTCATGCCACAAGGCTACTTAGTTTCATTACTACCTATTTCTGAGCTAATTCTACGCATTTCTACTTATCATCGCAATAGACTTTATTTTAAGGAGTCTTAGTCCTAAGAGTGCCAGGAGTTCTATAAGAAAAAGAACAGCTACAAAGAGGCAACTCACTCCAATAGCTATATTCTGCTACATTCTTGACCCATCATCCTCTCCTATAATAAGACCTCAACAACCTCTCCTATAAGAGATTTTCTCAAGGCAAAAGGTCTCTAGACCCATCATAAGTCATCATTATTCTAATTATGAGCTAGTAATAGCTTTTATCAGCTCTGTTTCTAACTCTATTTGAGCATCCGAAACTATTTAGTTTAGGAACTCTTTAGAATACCACAACCATAGGTCCTATTCATGAATTGGCTTGCTGAACTAATTGGATTTCAATCGTGCATTGTCTTGCCCAAACTGATTCTCCCTTCTATTCCAAACACTAATGGAAAATAAGCATTCCCTATAATGTGCTTTATTGGATATCCTTAAGATAATTCTTTAGTATTTATTCCATGTCAAATTTGGTATTTGAATTGAAAGCCAAGACAGGAGAGCTTGCCTTGCTTTGTTGGATTGGATACTCTATTAAAGTCCTCCACATAAGTCCTTTGGTACAAGCTATTCTCATCCTTATGGGATTGGCCTAACCTCTTGCTCAGATGTAAGATTCCTGCCGACAACAGATTCTATAGTTGGGGAGCTTGCTAACAATGAAACTTATAACCTTAAGTCATATAACTGGGGCTTTAAGTCCTTCATTCTAGCCATTTCTAGCTTTAAAATTTCAGCTTCTTCTTAGGATTTGTTAAAAAGAACATTCCCCTAATCTAATGCCATGGTGTTTGCTCTAGTGATGCTACTAATGAAGGTACTCCAACAGCTAAATCAATGGCATTGCTTATTTTATTCCCTCAAGCCTTCAAAGATCAGATTCTTCCCTTCCTCTCAGGTTCCTTCACTTAGAGTAGCAAGTCTAGTGAAAGCCAAAGACTAAGAGAAGGGAAGCAAGGAAAACTACTTCATATGATAACGATACCATTCATAGCGAAACAAAAAGAATTAGGGTCAACTCAACTTGTGAGCTATTGAGTTAGTAACTATCTTTAGAGTTGGGATAAGTAGGGTAGCAGCTAAGATTAACTAAAAGGACTCTCCTCAACCCTCAACATAGACATAGAACTCCTAGCTCTGGAGCTAATTGAATTGATTATTTTTAATAGCTACTGACTCTTCTCCTTGCTCATTGAACTAGCCTAACATAGTCTCAGGCCAAGAGATAAGAGCGATGGCATACCTTGAGTCACTCGATTCCATTTGCCAAACCTTCATCTATCCTCTTTCTGCATTGATGGTAAAATGGACCTCCTTGCTTATCACAATTAGGTGAATTTTCTTTGATCCTCGTCTTGTTTAGCCAGCAGATTGATGGATGGATACCCTGTCCCAGCAATGGAATCATCAACAAAAAATCTTCTTCTCCACCCTTTCCATTCGAGTATCTATCTAATAGGGCAAATCAATAGGGTGGTTATGCTAGCTTAACTCCCACCTTTTAGCTAGGTGGGAGAATCAAGCCTGCGTTGTTGAATACCCTTGCCTTTCTTCCTTTATCAAATAATTATTCGATTTCTTGTTTTTCTAGCGAGTAGACTGCAAAAGTGGCTTCATCCTCTTATCACACCCTAAGCAAATCTTTAAAGAGGCATTAACCAGATCCAAATCAATTTACTGAGTCTTGCACAGAGCTGACCTATAGAAGGAACTGGTAACTAAACTCTTAAGGAGTGACTAAGATGAAAAAAGGTAGAGGTGGACTGTAACTAACAACTCTTTGAATGGGTATCTATGACTGTGGCATGATTTTATTATATTATTATAACAATGGCTAAGTGATTTCCTACTTTCTATGTCCGAAGATGGCAGTCTTTCTTCTCTTCAGGAAGGTAGAAAAGTTAACGAGTCAAGGTATGAAAGAAAGAGGAGTTCAAAAATTTGAATCTTCTTAGTTCAAGCTCTTCATCTTGATTTGAGCTACCGTAGTACAAAGACCAATATGTGTGCTTTAATGTTGGAGGATTATAATGTTAGGGAAAAGACGAATGCGGTATAACCCATGTAGGATTAGCTTTGAGGCTAAAAATCTCCCTTAAACATCAGATTGGATTGAAGCTTCCTGTTATGGCACTTTAAAAAGAAATCCCAAAACGGGAGGAATCTTTGGATGAGATTTTGGGCATGAAATTCCATTTCCAAGTCAAATGATATCTAAACTAACTAATAGGAATGGAATTGAGCTTCCTCAAATGCTATGGTCATTGATGTAGCTTAAGCCAATCGTTTATCCTCTTCAATTTCATTAACTAGTTAAAATGGCATGTGTGTAGCATATCTACTTTGATCACAAACCAACACACTCTAGTCATGACTTCCTTGCACTTTGATTCATCTTTCCTATTCCTAGACCGGCTTATATATGTATGTAATTTTGGTATGCAAATAAGGTTCAATAATAATTACAAAAGGTGTGTGATTCTTACAAATTAAGTGAGTAAAAAGCTGTACTTTTAAGTAAAGTAAGGAAGGTGCGAAAAAAGTCTTCTGATGCTGTTGGCTGTGATGTGGCTTGGGTGCTTTCTCTACTCTCGTCTATGCCCTTAATGATCTAATGTTGGATATCGATTTGCCTTGACTTTTGGATTTGTAAGAGATGCAGGCTCATTTTGATCTTGAATTGGATATGGGTATGTATTTTTGAATATGGCCTCTCGTTTGGAAACCTTTGCTCCTTTTGTTGGCATTTGTATGTGTATTGATTTCATTGTGGTGGTGAAACTACTAACACTACTATTGATTCTTCTACGGGTGCTTCAGGTAAACTGAGTCAACTAAAACTCCAACCAGGACTAAAATTGAAGAACAAATTGCAATATATAAAAATAATGGTTTATCAATTTTTATAAAAGTCTCGATATGAAAATGAATGAATTTTCTGGTCCGTTCTTGTGAAAATCAATGTTTTGGGATTGGTTGGTGCATACAAAGGGCTGCTTGCATGAAAGCTGCTTTAGCAATCAATGCAGGAATCTCTGAAATGGTCAACAACTTATACATGTTGCTAGCTTCCTCAAATGCAAGGGTTTAAGGCATTTTTCTTTCTATATTTGCTACATAAGCTCCACTACTTGCATGTAGGCTCGTATATAATTCTTTGAGGAATGTTTTGTTAGGCCTTTTATAAATGTGAGAAGGTGGTAAAAGTGAAGCCATTGGGGGATAGAAAGTCTTTCCTTTCTGCGATGCCGTTGCTTAAGCAAACTGCTTAGGCCCTTCTTTTTGTTTGTTTAGTGGGGTCAAGTTTTTTTCTAAAGGTACCATAGTCAAGCTAGTCCAGTAGGCAAGCCATTATGTATAGAGCAACAAGGACTTCACTCTATTTGCTTCTTTTATAATCGTAACCATGAATAGTTTTGGTTGCTCATTGAAATCCAGCTATTATAGTTGATTTCAAGAGAAAACCATCTCGCTCTACTCACATGGTGAAATGCTTGATTGATTTAGTATGTCTTAGGGAAAGCAAGTATAGTCAGTCCAGCTCTTGAGTTAAGTCTAGCTTCAAAGGAAAGCAGGCAAGCAATGCTTTTGCTTTCTTCATCTACTTTCGGGTAGGCTAGTGAAAGTAGAGAACTCATACTACGCGTTAAGCCTAAAAAAGGAACAAATACCTTTAAGGTGTATATCTCTTTTTGTGTTATTATGGTAGCAAGTTTGAGTAAGTTCAGCAAGTGAAGTTACGCATAATGGTGGAAGAGATAGACCTCTGACCTTTGAGTTGTTGTTTTGAAAGATTATTGCACACAATTTAGTCTGCCACAAAGATGGAGAGCCTTCTTATCCTCTTAGGTCCGGCATCTACTCATTGACTCTTCCACTTTCCACTTCCTTGAGCTTTAGTAGAAAGGAGTCATCAAATATCTCTCACCATTAGAACAATGCATCTATGACTTTCACGGCTAAGGCCTTACTCGAATCGACCAATGATTCACGGAGATAATCTTTCCATTTCGTTGCCTTGAGAGTACTCCACCTTCTATGGATCATCCCTTGTCTATCATATCCCTTCCTCTTGCTTAATTCTTTGCTCTTCCTAGTACTCCTGAGCCTTCCCCTTGTCCTGTGTTGGCCCTTCACATGCGATTGCCCGTACTAGTATCTGGTTCTGTAGCTGCTTCGACTTTCACTAAAAGTACTCACTATGCCCCCTTCACACTCCTGGGTATTCATCTAATATGGCTAATCCTGAGGAAGGCAAGCACAACTATCTATTTCATGATTGAGTTCTTGGAGTGGAGTATAGACAGCTAGAAGAGCTTTCCCAAATCAAGTAAAGGAATGGGAGCACCAGAATCCACCTAGATGCGGCCATCATGAATGGTTCGTGCAATGTGGACGAAGGCAGATTGGGATAATTCATTCACTTTTCTTCTTTTTTTCTCTTTCTCTAAATTTTCGTCTTCCTTCCCTCTCAAAACATATCCAAAAAATCACTTTTTCTTTCTTTTTCTTTTAGTGAAGCCTCTTCTCTAGATTCTTCTTGTAGTCTAATCTCTTTTAAGATAAAATGGATTCCCATATCGGAACAACAACTACTATACTGGATTTAGCCAGCTTGAGTGCAAATAGGGATTCTCCAATTGATTTTGCAAATTTAGATCTAGCTAGAAAAGCTAGTTTGAGTGATTCATAAGCTCTTGTTGGGATAAACAAGAAAGAGTTTCATTCCCTACTTGTTTATGGGAATGCTATTTCCAGAAATACTGCTTTAGGATAAGCTAGATATGTAATTAGTTCGGCTAACGCTGGCTTGGATGCTTACCTAATCTTTTTCCACTGACCACGGTTCAGTTGGCTCTTTGAGATCAACTGAAGACGTTTTTAGCACTCTCTCATCCAGTTCTAGGACCTTCGATCTTAGAAATTCAAAAATTTCCTTTTCCCATTTAACTTCCACATAGGGCCTATTCTAGGTTTGTAAATCAGTAATTTATAGTAACTAGTAAGGGTGTTCACAGCTTGATAACTATATGTTATAGGGCATGGAAATCTCTCCCACTTGAAAAATAGATACCATATAGTCGATTTTTTTTACTATGAAAAAAAATAGTTGATTCATTCAATTAGGATTGCAAAATAACATCATAGTAGATTAAATCATGCTCTTCCTTGAATGAATATCAGATTATTAGTAGTAATTAATGAAAACCACATAGGCTTTTTCCTTGTTCTAATCAAACAAGAAAAGATGATTGAGACTAAGTCAGCTTCCGTATTCAGGCTTCCTAATCTAACTACCTCGTAGCGTTGGTGGGTTTGTTTGTCTTGGTTGACCTTATGCCCGAGATAGGAGTTGAACTAAAGACAACCTCTTTGAACCTGATATATAGTTGGAAAATTAGGGAAGTGTACTAAGCAAAGACAATAGGCATCTTAGTACAAAGGCTAGGATGTGTAAGAGCTAGATATCCTGACTGTTGAAAGAGGGAAGATAAAGATCTCTTTTTTTGTTTTTTTTTTTTTTGTCAATGACCGATACAACACTAGAAGCAGGTAAGGTCAAAGCATAATTTGATCTTGTGTTTACTATTTAAGACCCTCACTCCCTAGCCTTTCATCTTTCTATCCGACTAGAAAGTTGGAAAGATGGCTTTACCCTTTCTCGAGTTCCTAGCCCAAAGGTTCTGGGGTTTGAAAGAGAATTCCTACTTTAAGGAAGCGAAGAAGATAATCCAATCACTAGACTACTGCTTTTCTGTACTATCACTTGTTTACATTCAAGCATTCACTTCCCATGTTCGAGCTAGTGGAATCCATGCTGATTTTTATATCACGAGTGCCCCAATTTAGTACAAACTCAGAGAAGGGGGAACCCTTCCTTGTATTCTCTTCTTGTATTCGCTTCAATCGCTCCTAAATTGATGGATCAAAGATTGGAATACCTTCTCATTGGAGGTGAATTGAATGATAAGCAGCTGTTTGCTTGCTTCTCCTATTCGCTCTAGTTTACCAAAACTAATACTAATATAAAGAAACCTAAATTAACTATCTAAATTAACAACTAACAACTAAATTCTTCTAATTCTAATATATAGATATTTAGAAATAAAAAATAGATATATCTACTGTGATGTTTCTTAGCAATGGCTGCTCGCATGATTTGGAATAGAGTAATTCATATATCAAGTTGTACAGAAAGATCATTTTTGCATCAATCCTAAGCTACAAAATGGTTTTATGAGATTTAAAAGGTCCGTTGAGCGCCTCATGACTATGTCATAATAGATCTAAACACTTGCCCCAGATTGACTTCCAGATCATAATTGCTCTAGTAAAGAACTAAAGAAAATAGATAAATGGG
>JACFYI010001141.1:157874-170135 GCA_014898755.1 Handroanthus guayacan
CTTTTGGCTCAACTTTATCCAAGTTTTGCAGAGGGAGCAACCCCATTTTTCACCGTGAATTGGTCAAAATATGCGGATATTTTGACTTTTCGTGGAGGATTAGATCCAGTAACTGGGGATTTACAGTTGACTGATATTGCACACCATTATTTAGCTATTGCAATTCTATTCCTAATAGCAGGTCACGTGCATAGGACCAACTGGGATATTGATCATGGCCTAAAAGATATTTTAGAAGCTCATAAAGGTCCATTTACAGGCTAGGGCCATAAAGGCCTATATGAGATCCTAACAACATCATTGCATGCTCAATTATCTCTTAACCTAGCCATGTTAGGCTCTTTAACCATTGTTGCAGCTCACCATATGTATGCCATGCCCCCTTATCCATATCTAGCTACTGACTATGGTACACAACTGTCATTGTTCACACATCACATGTGGATTGGTGGATTTCTCATAGTTGGTGCTGCTGCCCATGCAGCCATTTTCATGGTCCGAGACTATGATCCAACTACTCGATACAACGATCTATTAGATCGTGCCCTTAGACATCGTGATGCATCATATCCCATCTCAACTAGGCATGTATATTTCTGGGCTTTCACAGTTTTGGTTTGTATATTCATAATGATATGATGAGCGCCTTAGGGCATCATCAAGATATGTTTTCAGATACCGCTATACAATTAGAACCCATTTTTGCTCAATGGATACAAAACACCCACGCCTTAGCACCCCGTGCAACGGCTCCTGGTGCAACGACAAGCACCAGTTGCCAACCTACGTAGGGAGGGTGCTTTCGTTCTTTGAATGGGGCATAAGTGGAGTAGAGTCAAAATGCAGAGAATCATTTGTGTTAGAAGATTGGGCTTAAGCGGTTATGGTAAGCAAGTCTATTAGCATAGAAAATAACAAAAATCTTCAGTATTCTAATCTTTTTTTAGACTTGATGTGATTTGGAAAGTACTTCTTCCTGGTGAAGGAGAGAGCATTATCAAAAGTTTAGTTTACTTTGCTAGACAAGCAATAATAGCCTAGGGTAAGTAGAGAAGTTAGTATGAGAGTCAAGAAATAAACAACTCTGATAAAAATAGGACAAGTTCAAGGTAAGATCTAGGGAAATTAGGTAGGTGTGGCAAACTGTCCTAAAAGTTCCCGCTGGCTAGTTGCAAAACAAGAGCATGCGTTACATGCATTGTCAGTTAGCGGACGCAAGCAGAGATGGTCCCTCTCCATTGCCTAAGATCTTCAATCAAACAAGATGGATAACCCAGAGATGATGGCCTCAACCCTTCCTCGTCCATTCAGCCTTCAGTGGTTGAATTGGATAGATAATAAGGAAAACTCCCATTCCTCTGATCTGTGTCAATTAGTGATTACTGGAAAATAGGCCTTGCATTCTTGTTCTTTAGCCCTCTTCTCTGGGAGGAATCATTCTATTCTCCAATACTATGCCTCTTTTTCAATCTTGACTGTTAGGTCTATAACATGAATCGATGGTAGCCCAAAGCCCCTGCTTTCAATGTTTATCCATTCACGACCCGATGTCTTATCCTTTTGCATGTAGCATCTGAATTCTAGCTTGGCCCAAAAGCCTCTTTTGCTATCTTATATTCGTAGCTATGATTATGTCATTTCTTATATTTGAATAGATATTACACTTCACCTTTGTTTCAAGCTCGAAAGCATGTGCCTGAGAGAAAGTAATCATTCTAAGGAAATTCTCCCATCAAGTCAAGCACCAGTTATAGGCTATAAAGGACCTCTAAAGTTAGTTGGGCCTTTGATTGCCACCCAATCTGTAGGTGAAGTAGAGCTTATGGCGTTAGGGGCATATTAAAATAAATTAGAACTCGGAGGATTGGATCTACTATAAAGCCTGAAGCCCTAAAGCTGGAATCACGGGCTGCCGGACCTAGTCACTTTAAGCATACTAGATAGGCTCTGACTTTATCTAATTTGTTCTCTATATTCAAACTTGCGAATACCTTTGAAGTTGCTTTCCTACCTTTTGGTCCCTGTTAAAGAGACATGGTCGGGCATTCAAGACTATCTCACTTTCCATTGGTATTCTCTAGGCAATCGATTCAAACAGTCTAATTAGCTTACTTTCCCAACTTCGAATTATCTTTACCTATCTGATTAACTTGGGAGATAGCAATCCATGCTCTGTAGCACTCATTCCTTGCTTACCTGGCTTGGCACATTTATACTCTATCTTTCTAAGGAGTCACTTTACTTACTAAGTATTTTTCTTTATTCTCTCAATTTTAAAAGAATAAAGAAAAGGCATCCATTTCCAATACTTCTACTGGCAAGCCTGTTGGAGGGGTCTACTGAATGCCAAGAGATATCTTTCTTCTCATGAGAGGGTTAGTTCTATTTCTTTACCTTACCTTTCCTAATCTCTCTCTTCTCATCCTAAGTGCTCTCATGCCGATAGGGGAAATAGGTTTCCTTTTAGAGTTTTTATAGCTTTCTAGCGATAAAACCGAGTAGCTTAGGAAGGTATTTTTCTCTATGGCAAAGACTAATCTCCCTCTCAGTAGACAAAGGAAATCCATCAATAAAGAAAGAAGGAGAGGCACAGGCCAGACTCCTTTTTTAGGAGACACACGAGCTCTATTTTCTGAAGCTGAAAAGTGAAGATCATTTAAAGATGAATAATAAAGTAAAAAACATAAATGTTGTCTTCCCCAGGGATCCTACTCAAATAGGCAAGCAAGTGAGAAAAAGCTCTTGGGCAAGGAAAAGCAATTGAAATGAGGAGTCTATTAAGTGAGCAGATATGGTTCCTACTAGTTCCCTTATACCTAGAGGTGTCAAACAGGCCCGGCCCATGAAACCGTTTAGCCCGGCCCGTACCGGTCCCGAGCTTATCTGATTCTGGGCTTAAGCGGGCCGAAAAATTTTTTGGGGTGGCCCGGCCCCTAATCGGCCCTTTTAGTAATGGAGCCGGGCCTAAACGGTTCTGGCCTAAACGGGCCTTAAACGGGTTAAACGGTTCCTATCTTAAATGGGCATTACACAGGCTAAACGGGCCAAACTTTTTTTTATTTTTTCTAAGTAATTCTTGATATAATTATAATGAAGAAGAAGAAATAAGCAATTTTCTATTTATTTAGTTCAAAATACTCTTAAAAATATTAAAAGAAATATCATAAATTTTATATCTAATATATTTTATTAGCATGATAAAAATTAAAGTATTAACATAATATAATATTTTGAAGTATTATTTTATTTGTATTTTTTAGAAATATAATATTTTCATTAAACACTTAAATAATATTATGTTTTGAAAATTTTATATAGTATAATACGTTTCAAATATTAAAATTAAATTAAATAATTTAACAAATACTAAAAAAAAAATTATAGATTTAAGAAAAATATTACTTTTGTAGGTAGTGAATGGTTTCGTATAAATCTCCTACATGTAACATTAATTTGAATGAAAATAGTGATATAATTACACAACTAAATCTCAACAAATTTGCTTTATTAAAAAATTTGTTAATATATTATACAATATTTTTTGTTTTTCCATTTTTTAAACTTTATTTAATTTTATTTGATTTAATTTATTCATTATTTTAAAAAAAAATTACACGGTTCCGGTTCGGGGGCTATCCGGGCCGGTTTGGGCCCGGGATGAACCTATGGACGAGCCGATTTTAACCGGCCCGTCTATGAACAGTGCCCGGTTCGGCTGGGCCGGGCTTTTACTCGCGCCGGGCTGAGCTGGGCCGGGCGGCCCGGCCCGTTTTGATATCTCTACTTATACCTTACGCAGCTTGCTACTACTATTGACTATGCAGTCTATGAAGTTGGTTCTATCACTATAGCAGAAGAGTCAGCAGCATAGCTTATTCTTGGCTCAGCTGTATATTCACGTATGTAGGCAAGTGATCTAGTTACTTCAGTAGAGTGTGTTAATCTAGGCAATTTCATAGCAGATTTTATGGACTCATTGATATATATGTTATGATGCCTTCGGAGGTAAAAAGTGAGGAATTTACAAGCCTTCCCTAGATAGAAGAAATTAGAGTGGTCGCCTTAATTATCAAAGATAATCACGTATAAAGAGAGACTAACCATTCTGCTCAGAATATGTGATTTTCCTAATTATCTTTTGAAAGGATCGGTGGCATTAGTTATGAGACAGAATGAAGAATGATGGATGTTGGCTTGTGACAAATCATAATCATCCAATATCTCCAATCAGTTGTTCCATTTAATCTATCAATTTTATCTAGATTGCATTCCTGATCTAAGAGATATGACATGTGTGTTCGTCAATGAGTGCCTGATTCATCAGGTTCTACCACTGCAGGGCTCAATCATGCTAGTTAAGCTATATGCTTAACACATGCAAAAGAAAGTTTGATCATCAGATGCCGAATGAAAGCAGCCATTTTTGACAAGAATCAAAGGTTTTAGATCTTCCGGGAATGCCGGAGAAGGGTTCGATTCCCTTTAGCATGTTATTTGGCAGAAAAAGATTCTATTGTTTCGTAAACCCATGATGCGCTCTTTTTCTTTTCGTTTATGAATAATCTAATCTAGGCGGATAAGATGGCTAGCATGAGGTTCTCAGTCTCATTTCCACCACAGGTTTCGGAGGCTAGAGTTTAATCTTCTTTTTCCATTCATCTTATACTACTACCTCATTCTCAGCCTAATAGGATCTATTTTTAATATTCCTACCCGGCCTTTATATTAGTTTAATATTCTATAGGATATATAATTATATTGAATTTTTCGTATATAAAGAGATCTTTCCAAACAGCATGTGTTAAGCATAATGCTAGCCTTCCTTTTGAGCCAGGTTATTCAATCTCAATCATAGGCAAAGTTTGATCCAAGGTGAAAAAGGGTGACCGGCTCTATGACCTCCCAAGGCACTACTATAAAGCTCTTTCGGCTTGTCGCTTTCTCAATACGACTTCTCTTGCCAGAAAACAGACTGAGTCTGACCTTCGATTGGAAGCAGCATATCTTCTCTTATGATATTTGACTGAATTGAATATACGTTTGGGCCCTACATACCCTCATTATATATGATATATATTTTTTTGCAGAAAGATATTGTTGAACGGGGCTAAGGGCTTTCTTGCCTCTCGGAAGGGCCTTGAACAGATGTTTATTATTTCGACGGTTGAAACTCGCTTCTAGATTGACTTAGTGTGAAGAAGAGGATCTATCTCTATTGAGTAGGTTTTTGAGTGCATTAACAAAGCAAAACTTGTAAATAGATCATGTTGCAACCTATAGAATCAGGTGAAGATTGTGATTCTCCCACACTAGATAAAAAAGGGGAAAGCTAAAAAGGCAAGGTTATAGACTCCTCTATCTGTATGGGGAACTTCTGATTCTTATTATTGTATTGTACTAGTACAATGAACACAAACATCATCTTAATGAAGATGGGGATACTTTTTCTTCCTCAAAGTGTATAGATGTTGGCTTTCTTATTGCAGCACCATTGCGTATTAGATTTTTATCTGGTTGTACATGCTCCTTTAGCATGGAACAATAATTTTTCCCCACTTCTTGCCTACTCTAGACCTTGAGGACCTAAGGATGACCATCTATGATAAAACTAGTGCAAGTCTAATTGAAGAGGTTAGCAGAGCGACGAGTGAGTTAGCAGGACGACCCAATATGAGCAAGAGGAAGGTCCAAGCTAACCTAACTAGAGCCACTAAGACCATACCAGTGCTCTCCACGTGCCTATTTTTGCTCGATTATAGATAATCTTATTATAATAGTGTCCTGCAGTCAATTAGATTTGGCTTACAATAACTGCTCTTATATAAACGATCTTATTTTTGCAATATAAATGAAATGACCATCTTCTTCATCTCCTCGTTAATTGTCTCAACAATAATCGATATGAAAGAAGTCCTCTAGATCATATAAGGCTATGAGGGTAGGTCACGTGTATTATGGTGATCATGAAATTAGTCTCTAGATATCTTGATCTTAAATTCTCCAAATCATAGAATCTTTGACATGAGGACATCTTAGATTCGGATAGACTTGCACTAATGATGCATAATTCAAGGAGTTGAGTTACTGACCGTTTCATGGGTGATCGGTGTAGTTGACACTGGTACATGTTAGTAGGTGCTTGTTAGAAGAACAAGTTCACTGAGAGACTCGACATAGAGAATTTCATGAGATAGCCGTAGTGGTATTCAGTGATGGATTATTTCTCTATATTACGATAGTACATATAATTTATCCTTAGACTTGAGGGACCATGATAACCTTATGGTAGGTCCTTGTTCTTTGATGTGTGTTTCGATCACTCATTAGCAGATCATATGATATGCACATTAGGAATAAGCTATCTACGCATGGAGCTTTGTGAGTTCCAAGAAATGATCCATTTCCTCGTCTTGATGAACAAGGATATCTCCAATGTTTTCTATGATGACTCGATTCAAGAAAATTCTTGCGCAAGGTGGTGTGTCAATTTGAAAAGAGTTTCTAAAGTTGAGAACGCAAACGAATCAATTATTAAGAATAAATACATAGTTATTGGGCCATTAGGGATGCAGAAAATATCTTAACCGGAAGCCTTAATCAAGAGATAAAAAACAGAGGGATTGTATTTGCACAGTACCCATAACTAGGTGAAGTTTGCACGACAATTAATTCACCAATAAATTGGGATTCATAGGCTTGCGGTTAGACATCAACTATGGAGATTGGGTACTCTAGATTTAATAGAGAATAATTCTATAAGTGATTAATTAAAGTGTTTAATTAATTGTAAATTATAAAAGTCACGAGCCCATATCTAATTAATTGATTAACCAAATGGATCACACACCTTCCTCGATTAAGTCACGGTATGTATTTAATGAAGACTCTCTAATTAGATTAGAGAAAATTGCCTAAATTAGATTTAGGCAAAATAAGATAAATTTTGACTAAAAGTCAAAGTGGGTCTTCTTAAATAGATTAATTTGAAGAGTCAAATTATTTTAATTAAATTAATGGTTAATTTAATTCAATTAATTTCAATAGTTGAATTAAGTGACATAGGAAGATAATTTAAATTCAAATATAAACTATAATAGATATTTAAAGTTACTTGGAGTCCATGTGGCACTCTAATTAATTGTTGATTAAATTGCCCTATAGATTTATTCAACTTGGATGCCAAGTGGGCCAATGATATTTGAAGAGAAGAATGTACATTTTTTCCTCCAAAATATCTTGCCAACTAAGCGTGCAAGTTGGCATTGATCACACTCTAAATACTTGCCCAAAACTACCTCACATGATTTGGCTACCTACTACTATAATTTTCAGCAGAAATTCCCTCCTAAATTCTCTCTTCATTTCCCTCATTCTCTCCGTAGATTAATACTTAGATCTTCTTTCTAACCAAATATCTAAAGTGACAATAAAAAGAGAAAGAGCAAATCAACATTAGAGATGTGAATTCACATTGTTTGCAAGTCAAAAGTTGATAACCCTACCATCCACACCTCACAGCAGCCAAGTTTTTGGAGAGAGACTTTCAATTTCTTGAGGATTCAAGAGGATTTGAAGATCTTCTTCAAATTGTGGATCGGACATTGAAGAATTAATTAAGGATCAAGGAGTTTTAACAAGTGGAATCGGATTCCATCTCAAGCTCATAGCCGAACACTCTTCTTTTCAAAGTTAAGCTAATTTTCTCCTCCCTAAATCTAGATCTATGCTCATATGGTGATCCTTGAAGGTTTAGGTTATTAATTCATAGTTGATGAATGTAATCTTATGTTTACTCTGCTGCAATTTTGATTGATTATGCCTTACCTTCTCTTTCAAATCTCTCTTGTGCACTGCAAAAGGTTTCAAAATACCCCTACCGTACCCCTTAGAACCAAAAGCCAGATAGATGTTGCTACTAGAAAATTGATAGAGCAAACAAAGTAACCATATTGTCATGTCGCCAAGATAGAGACTTTTGGAAGATTTGATTTTCTTTCACGAACTTCATTTCTCAACATTAGTGAGAAACTAAGGCTGCGCATCCCCCGATGCATCAATATGATCCTCCTAAGACACTCCTTACTAAGAAGAAAAAACATCATCATTCCACAAAGCATATACTACTATATGTAGTATTATGTATATCTTTATTACTATATATGTAGTGTAGTATATATACGAGATTAGTACTTTATAGTATATTAGTATTCTTATATATACTATGCTTAAACTGCCTTAGTGACCGATGGCTCTTTAATGGAGCCTAGCCTTCCTTGGTTCTTTTACGAGATAACCGTTCTTAGGGTAATAGAAGCTGCTAGTCTTAGTGCCATAGTTGATGATTCCTCCCCTCCTTTTATTTGTTTAAGTAGGGTGTATTGGCTTTCTACTTGACCCGAACCAAGACATCTTTCATTTATTTAGTGATTAGCTCTCACTTTGCTTAGTGTAGTGAGGGCCATCAACTTTTGATATCATTCCAAGCCTTCAAGTCTTTCTACTAGTCTTCAAAGCTGCATAACGAGGAACCAATCTTTGTGGTTTAGTTCCATTTGCCTACTAGCCCCTTATTCAGATGGTGAAGGGTTATTTTCTATTTCTTTGATGCTTGGGGCTATGGAAACTCCTCACTTGCAGGAGAGGAATCATTCTCTCTTTGTTCCTTGGGTTGGTAAAGTGACTTTTGGGTGTACGTGTCCCTAAAGTGACATAAACTAGTAGTTTGAAATGTCTTATGAAGGTTTTCAATCTTTGAGGTCGAATGTCAATTCTTTTATAGGACAAGGGACCAAGACTTTTCCTAGTGTAAGGGTCAGTGCCAAAAAGGTAGCAAAAGCAGAATCCGAATTAGCTAGTTGATAAAATCAACAAAAAATGCCCGTAGTTTAGTAAGCATTGCTAAGGTTCTCCGAGCACTACATTAGGACATAGATCGATCATGATGAGTATCTATGATAGAAGAGTTATAGTCTGGATTGTAAAGAGATGTTCGAATCCACGTGTCCACTGAACCAGTTCCAAATGAAGAACCAATGATGATTAAGGAAGAGAAAGAGCTAACTTTAATTGAAGTAGGGGCGAAGTCGAAGTGAAGAACATATGTTGGAATGGGAAGAAAGGGGAAGAGGCGGAGAAGAAAAATCTAGATGCATATGGCACAAAAAGAAATCTGATTTCAGTATTGATTGTCGTGCCTAATAATATGTTTTCAATTATTGTTGGAGAGGCTACGCTTAGGGTTAGGAATAATCCTCCCAAGCTTGAGAGTTGGCCTTTCCTTCCTTATTTCTTGGTGGGCTTTTAAAAAAGACATTTTGAGCATGCCAGGTTTGGCCGTCAGCCCTTCTTCGTAATTTCTTACTATAGCGAATTCAATCGAGGACGGGGTTTCAGTAACATGAAAAGTGGTAATGGGGGCTCTAGTTGGACAAACTTTGACATTGACGTCTTAACATAACTCTTTTTTGAAAAGAAAGTGGGAAGCACATCGGTGAATTCCTTAATCCCAAGGTAGCAAGCAATGAAGTGAAACCATTGGGCCAAGGATCTATGGTTTAGAATGCTAGCTTGGAGTCCTCAATCCGGAATTGGATTGTACGATTGGAGCAGGGCAATAGTCCCTTTCTTCTGGTTAAGCCCGCGAGAAGTATTTTAACGACCTGAAAACAAAATTGGGTAAGGCTACCTCTCAAAGTGAGTATAATAGATTGCTCTACTTTGAGAATAGGGACCTCTTGATCTGGGAACAAAAAAATGATTGTTTGTCTCTTTTTTAAGTAGGTGTTTTCTTAGCATCTTGATGTGGCCAAACAGGCCTCATATGGTCCTCAAAAAGCTTTGGAGGACTTATTAATTGAGGGGCACGAAGACTAGACCAGCAGCTACTAGACTTGTCCATATGGGATAGAGGCACTCTTGAACTCAGCTAGTTAGATATAGTGAGACAGGGCTCAAAGACGGGAAGCCCACCATTTTCACATAATTTGGTGGGTAGAGGTAATTTAAGTTAGGAGATAGGAGCTTTATAACTTAGAGAAGTTCCTAAGGCTAGACAGAGGCATAGAGGGAGTCCGGATAAAGGACTCTTTAAATCGATGGGCCCAGCACGAAGGCAGCCTACTTACAGAAGACCGCAACATAAGTAACTCAGTGCTTAATAAAAGTTTGTCTTGGAAGAAGAAAATGTAATATGAACAACCATGCTAGTCGTAATAGATTAACTTTCATGCTGGTGCAAGACCTGGCATGAAAGCTACATTTTAAGAGAGAATAACATGCTATGATACTTTCTATTTTGTTAAGCCTTGCTTTGGTCTCTGGTTTGATGGTTGTACGAGCTAAAAATCTGGTACATTTCCTTTTGTTTCCCATCCCAGCCTTTCGCAATACTTTTGATTTATTTCTTTTCTTAAGTCTCGACTTTTTTGCTATGATCTTCCTAGTAGTTCATATAGGCGCTATAGTCATTTCATTCCTATTCATTTTTATGATGTTCAATATCCAAATAGTGGAGATTCAAGAAGAAGTATTTCGCTATTTATGAGTGAGTGATATTATTGGACTGATCTTTTGGTGAGAAATGTTTTTCATTTTAGACAATGAAAGCATTCTAGTACTACCAAATCGAAGAAATATGACCTCTCTGAGATATATAGCTTACATCGAAAAGGTATGAAGTTGGACTAATTTGGAAACATTGGGTAATTTACTTTATACCTACTATTTCATCTGGTTTTTGGTTCCTAATCTTATTTTATTAGTAGCCATGATTGGGGGTATACTACTAACTATGCATAGGACTACTAAGGTGAAAAGATAGTATGTATTCCAGCAAAATGCTATTGATTCGAGGAGGACTATAATGAGAAGGACGACAGACTTACTCATGATCAACTAAAAGGTGAGTAGTTAGATTAGTTCAAATCTAGCTTCTAAGAGGGCTCCAGAAAGGTTTAAATTCTTCTTTTTGGGTATGCCGCTCCACGAGCAAGGAGCAAAAGAATGAAGTATGCTATGGTAATGTCTGAATTTTCACCTATTTTGATCTATTTAGTCATCAATTCGCTAGTTTCTTTGACCCCACTCGATGTCCCTTTTCCATTTTCTTCCAATAGTTTGACCTATCCAGAAAAAATTGTTTGGCCTATGCACGTGGTTTCGATCCTTCCGGTGATACCAGAAGTCATTTTGATATATCATTTTATCTTGTTTCAATTTTATTTATTACTCATGATCCAAAAGTAACCTTTTCCTTAGGCAGTATTTCCCAACAAGATTGATCCCTTTGGATCTTGGTCCATAATAACCTTTTTATTGATTTTGATGATAGGATCTGTCTATGAATGGAAAAGGGGTGCTTCGGATCGAGGGTAACCACTGGTGATAGGGCAAAAATAGGGGGAAGGACAAAGGAAATAGCGATGCCTACATTAAATTAATTGATTCATCATGGTAGAGAACGAAAATGGCACACGGACTGTACTCGAGCCTTGGATCAATGACACCATTTAGCACCCCGAACTAGAGTCTCTACCCCCTAGAACGGATTGCTACTAAAATGATATCATTGCATAAGAAACATAACAAGCTTTGCGTAATAATTAACAATACAGTTTTCACCATACAAGTTTTCACATGTTACAACAAAAGTAAGTAAACTATACTAGCTTTAAAAAGATGAAAGCAAAATTTGTGAGCTACGAAACTTTTCCATTTTGTCTTATTCTGCAAAATTATAATTTTGAAAATGTAAGTTCACAGAACTTAGTAAAATTTATGATTTAGGGAAGGGATAGGAGAAACAAAGTTATGCAATAAGGAATCATGGCCGAACTAGTTATTTGGTGGATCTGTCACCCTTATAGCTTCGATAAGTAACAATCCTTATTCCTCCACAATTCCACCTCGGGTGGCCGCCCGAGGGGCATAACACTGCTGACACGATCGACCGCGTGTTAGAGTATCGGTCTCTTAGATTACCTAATCTCCAGCCAACCGCGAGACCGACCATCAATGGGAGAAATTAAGTAAGGGATCATTGACGGCCCGATGCCGCCTAACCTCCCTTACCCAAGATCTCCAGGGCCCAATAATTATTATCATTCAAGTTTCATATCAATAGAATATGATCAATCAATAAGCAATAACCATGGGAGAATTGTTACCAAGGACTGTCAATAAGAGGAGATAGGAGTCTTAAAAGGGCGTAAAGATAAAATTTTGAAAATTTAGCTTTTGAAATGATGTTTTTTTTCAAATATG
>JACFYI010001141.1:170235-189231 GCA_014898755.1 Handroanthus guayacan
AGCATATAAAGCTCTCTTTTTTCTCTATCACAGCACCGCATGAGTTTAAGCAATTTGTATGCAGCAAAACTTAGTGAGATCAAAGCTCAACAAGATGAACAATAGATAAGAGCCATCAATCGACTCGCTTAAGACAAATGTATGTCTACCTCTATCATTATCTTATTGATTCCTGACAGATGAAGATTACAATAGTCTCATATACAATACGTAAAGAACCTAGGTGAAAGAAGGACATTTTAAATGCTTGCTTAAGCGGCGGTTTCGGCTCGTTCTTTCTGGATGGAGATAGAGTGTATCTTTTTTGCAGTTTCGAAATAGTCATTTTGCCTAATCCAACTCTTGTTTGGTCTTCTCCATTTCTTTGTCTATCAAATTCATATAGATATTCACTTGTACAAGTTCTGCATAAAGCTTTTTATGTTCAAGCCGCTCTTTGCTTTGAGCAAGGCCAGAGATTAGGAAGCGAGAGGAAGAGTGAAAGTCCCCCCTATGTTGTAAGTTCAAAGAATGGTTTGAGTGAAAGTTGGAGTGGAAAAGGACAGGTTAAAACCAAAGGAAATGGAGCTGAGAAAGGTGAGATAGTGTAGAAAGGTAGAGGCACGAGCGCTTACTATACTATGAAGGAGCTTTGAGCGAGGGTGGGAGGATAAGGGTTTGCTTTTTACTACTTTGTATCACGTTGAGTCAAAGGTTCTTTCTTACGTATGTAATGAAAGGGCCCGTTCTCCTAAAACTATCTGGATCATTCATCAAAGCCAAACGAAGTTTCACGAGGAAAGCGTCACTCATCATTACCATCACCTGTCAACTACTATTCCCTATTTTTGGCATCTCTCTCCTGGCTTGAAAACTATAATCTATCCTTTTTCTTCTAGTAACCAATCATAGATCCCGCTAATCTCAAGCAACGCATCAATGTTGTCATACTTGACTAAGCCATTACCAATCTATCCCTCTTCTTTCCAAAAGGGCCTTCTCTTACTAACCGTTGACACTCATGATGTTAGCCGCATAAGTCAGTAGAGCTACCAGGAAACAAGAGAATTAGGCGAAGTAAATCTTGCTGCTACTTTCCATTGACACTAGTTTGCGTCCTCATAGACATTCAATATATGGATGTACACTTCGAGTAAGTTACCCTTCTTGACCTAACCGAAAGTGTTTTGTCTTACTTATCTCCTAAAGCATTCGTCTTACTTATCCAGCTTACAAGTGAGTGAAGCGGTGTGTGAGCTACATGAAAGGTTGTCTAACAAGTTGCATAGCTCCCCCTATATAGATGTGATTATTTGATTCTTGATCGATGAAACCTTCCGAAGCACTTTCTAAATGCTAATTATATGATTCTTTGCCTAGGATAGTCCAAAATGGGGATCGACCTTAATCCTTTTGAAGTGGGCTAACACATTGGGATCAAAAGAGAGAAGCTATTGCTTGTCAGCTTTGCTATCACTCTCCTGCCGACAGCGTAGAATGATCCAACAAATGAAAGAAAGGATCGATTTTAGTCAAGAATTGGCGCAACATCTATATTTGACTTCTCGCGGCCTAGTAGCCACCATCACTCAGGCTTTGGGGCCGGAGTCAGACCTAGGAAGAGAAGCCCAAACCAGCATATTGCCTTGTTTGATCCAGTGATTCGAATTACTACATGATTGAGAAGGCCCCTCTTTTAATGATGAGTGGGATCACATCATGACATGGAACAAACTATTTTTACCCCACATATGGCTTCCACCGTGATGTTTAGTCACAAGATAAGATAATATTCGACTAAAGCGGATGGGGATCTCTCTTTATCTGCCTTTGGACTTTTTAAAAAAGCTTTATACTATCCATTATATATAGATGGATTGATTGACTTGTAGCTAGGTGACTTCTCCTCTCCTTCTTTTTCCATGATATGCTACTTGATTTTCTTTGTTCTTCCTCATTTGGTAAAATGCTATCTCTGTTTAAAGCAATTACCTCTATTTCTTGCTCCTGGTATAAAGTTACTATCACTTCTTCAAAAGCTTTTTCTTTCGTCCTTTCTTCAAAAGCTTTCTCTTTCGCCCTTAGGTCTTAGCCCACCAAAGACCTCTATAGTTAAGGATCAACTTCAACTATATTAGAAGAAAGAAGTCTTTGCTACTCATCTTATTAAAATAGAGACTGAACTTCCTGAAAATGAGAGAGAGTGGGACTGTCTATCAGAACATAAAGCTTTTCTTCTTCTAGCTTGATCTTTTCTTCCTATCTCCAAGAGGATAAACAAGACTAAGCTAACTTTAAACTCTTTCAGTCCATCCATTGGATTGACCTCTTGATTGGTCTTTCAAAATGAAAGGGATTCCATCTCTTTTGCTTTCGTTTGGTTAGCAAACAATAAGAAGTTAGTTAAAAGATAGAATTTAGGTCTAACCCGTAGATTTCCCCAGAAGTAGAAGCATGGAAATTCTTTATTTAGGAGTTTCTTACGAGAAGAAAGAAACTAGGACTCTTTCTTAGTACTTGTTGTAATTGACTTTATAGCTTCTTTGATAAGCGTTGGTTTTTCGATCAAGTTTTGAATGACTTTCTAGTCAAATTATTCCTACATTTCAGATATGAAGTCTTATTCAAAGCTCTAGGCAAAGATACCATTGAGATATTAGGCCCTTATAGTATATTAACTTCAAAGTGGATTTACTTTGTAAAGAGTGCATTATGACTCATGGTTGCCTACCCCATGGGGCCGGCTCTTCCATTGTGAGTGATTAGGAAACCCGACACTACAAACTCAAGGAAAGATTGCACAATAGTAGCAGGAGCAGTAAGACTAGAGCTGTTTGTAGTGCTAGCAAGAATGTAAGTCAACGAATCCCATCCCCTAGCGACTGTAGTGGTTATTCCCCCTTTAGAGATAAGGGCAAGCAAAAGAGCTCGTTCTTCCATTTTTAGGTCTTTAGATTCGATAATAGAGCCCTTTACCTTCTAAACTATATATTCTACTAGTCAAGCGCTGGCACTTTTAATTGGTTAGGGGTTGAGAAACTCTTATTTTCATCCATGAGGCTGTAAAAAAGGAGAAAGGAGGGGCTATCTAGCCGGAGTCATTTCAGTTGTATGCCACGAGGTCCCTATGGACAAGGGGGACAAGTGAATCATTGCTTTTTGGTGTAGGCAGCCCTCTATGATCTATCCAATTGCATTTCTTCGTCTCATCTTGTACTTTATTGTATCAGACCATATAGATCTATTGAGTGAGAGAAAGGGCGTTAAAACTATATTCAACACTATTGATTGGGATCCTTATTCATTCCTAGATTTTGGTCACTACGAATTGATTATCTCCCTACCTAACTATATGGTAATGGTCTAGAAAGTGCAATTGCTAGAGCAAGGGAGAATGAAGAGTAAGATTTTAGCAAGAGCAACCAGGCGGACTACTATACTGAGTCTAGTGATATTAAAGTAGAGTTAAATCAAAAGGTATTGTAAGCATCCTTTCAGAGCAAGCCTCTAGGATCACCAATAAACCCCATGATGTGGTAAAGGAAGGATATTAGGGAAAGTAGTGAGTGGAGATTCCCTTGTAGAGAGTAGGATGAGGGGAGACCTTCACATTTGGCTTGGAAGGCGGGGATATCCGGACCCTAATATCATTATGCCTTTGCAATGTTACTTGGTTCAACTCTACTTGTTACCTTTTCTTGTACGTGGGAGTCTCTACCTTCTTGGGTAAATAATCAATCATCTTTCATTTGGATAGTGAGTAGATTTTACAATAATAAGTCAAGTCAAGAATAATAATTGAACAGGAGGAGCTTGCTAGGATGGCTTGGTAAGCAAGCAATCCATTATGTAGGCTCAAATTCCCAGTTCTTTCTCTTTTTTCTTTTTTAGTTTAGCAGCAATTCATCAAAAGAATTGCTAGACCAAGCACGCGACCCGTATAGTCTAAAGTCCAAGGGTAGGTTGTATCCTCTTCAACATTTCTACTACTTCTTTGCCTCCTTCTTCTCTTTTTAGAGATATTGTTGTTCTCTTCCCAAATTTTACTCCATACATTCACCGCCCTCTTCATTATGTTGTTTCAATCCTTCAGTGATAGATACAATTAGACTACTCTGTTCCTATGAAATGAGCCAATGGAGAATGGGGAAATGGACGGATTTGAGATTACCGATGTCTCTAGCATTGTTGAGCTAGGGTGTGTTCTTATTGTTTTGTGAACATTAACTGAACAATTACCTAATTTAGCTAGAGAAGGAATTCCCCGTGTTAGGGAACCTGTAACTAGGGGAGCTTTTCCTATTGATGAGATCAAGCAAAAAACAAGCAACCCAAAGGACAAGAGTTACCGAATATGTAGTATGACCATTAGGGCTTTGAGTGTCTTTCCTGAGTGTAGTTCTCTATGGGATAAAAAATCAACATCTTACTAGCAGCTCCGTTGCTTCCAGCTTAAGGTCTATAATAGCCTTGTAGCTCAATAAATTAATCTTTATTCATCCCCTTTTCACTGGGTTGTTTGTCTCCATTAGTGCTGTGGCAATCAGTGTCGTGTCAAGCACTTTCCTATAGTGTTGGAAGCTGCTAATATAGAACAGCTCCATCTCTAATTAACGTAGTAGCTTATAACATCCACCTTGGGTGATTGAACTACTAGAATTCCTTGCAACTCGTGTGCCATAGCCTTTCTCTTTGGCTAGAATAACTCTTAACATCTTTTCCATCTCTCCTTCTCTCTTTGTGGCAACTAGTGAAATATAAGCTAGATTGCCTCTTGGCTTTGGGTTGGGATATGTTGAATCTATTCTGTTGAGTTCTATTTGAACTACTCTTTGCTTTTGCCCTTTTATCTTTCTATCCAACTAGGGTTTTGGATAGATGGCTTTATCCTTTCTTGGTTCCTAGCTCAAAGGTTTAGCGGTCCAAGAGAGAATTCTTACTAGTTTAGTTGGAAGGGAAGAAGCTAATCAAATCAATAGAATAAAATGCTACTTTCCATACTATTGGTTGTTCACATTCAAGCATTAGTTTAGAGTCGGCAAGGGGAATTAGAGAAAGGGTAGTTTAGTCAACAATTATGACCATAGGAAAGTTTGTTCACTTTCTCAAAACCCTTGGATCTGCTAGTCATCACCTTTAAGCTGGGAAAGGCCTCAATTGCCTAGCTGCAGATTCAGTAAAGGAAAGAAGCCTTGATCCCAAGACTAGCTGCAGATTCGTTTTATTCAGATTGATTCTAATCATGATTTTGACTCTATTACTAGCGCTTCCCTTTGTCACAATAGAAATCAAGAATAGAGGTGACTTCGCTACCTTTCTCGGTGGAGGATATTCATTTCTTTCAACTTTGGTCACACAGGCTTGAATCACTCATGGGAAACATTCTATTCTACGATCGGACTTTGTCGGGCATGAGCTACTCTTTTCTAGCTTTCCTTTAACAAATTCAATGGTATTTTAACTACTTTTTCTTTCAAGCATGAGTGACCAGCCGATTCTCTAACGTTGATATAGCAGTGAATCATTAAGAAATCATAAACTATTTAATTATGGATGAGCTCTATGGCTAATTCATTTGGTTATTCTATGTTGTAAGGATCGACTTACTCTTAAGCTAGAGTTGCTCCTTCTATCACAACAACTGGTAGTGAAAGGAATTGATCATCTTGGCTTAAATGGATTTGCTCTTGGGGAGCTTCATTTATCGATAGTCAAGGTACTTGAAATTAGGCAATTAGCATGAACCCTTTTTTTTTTTAAATGTTTTCCTTTCTTCAAGTCCAAGCTAGAACAAGAAGGGAGAGAAAGCAAGTTTACGAATGCCCTTGCTTAAGAGGGAAGTCTTCTTGTCACATAAGAGGGTACGTACCGTACTGTTAGAATGAAAAGGGAGATGAACAAACAATTCTCTCTACCTCTCCAAGTGACTACTACTAAGTGGATATTCTTTTTCGAAGAAAGACCACAAACTAACACAGATACCTCTATAGGGTGTTTTTTTTTCTTTTCTAAGGTATGTCACTTGTTATGAAAGGCTCTCTCACCTAATCTACAAAAAGATTAAATATTGAAAAGAAGACGCCCTGGGATCGAATACATTTTCAATCCTTGAATGTTAGTTTTGCCTATGGGTCAGTTAATCGATAAGAGAAAAAGCTAAAAGGAATAAGGTCCTTTCCTTTATGAACCCATACTGAATGGTTTCGGTGAAAAGGTCTCGTAGTCAAAAGTCAACTAATGTCAAACAGTTCATTAAAATCAAAATGAAGCAATTGGCTAGATTAATTTGAAGTCTATTAATTTAATAGTTAAATTATCCAATTAATTTGAGGTACCACATCACGATTGGGCCAATTTGTCAATTTAAATTTTGGAGGCAAATTCGAAAGGGAATTTACATGGATGAGTTAACAATTAATTAAAGAGTTAATTAATTTACTAATGCTAACTCATATCCTACTTGTACTCCACGCGGACCAATGACATTTTAAGAGAATCTAGAGCATGGATGGTATGACTATCCTTTTAGATAGATCTCAAAATATCTAGTCCACTTAGCAATCCAAGTGGACTTAAGTGGCCGGTAATTTCCCCTAAAAACGCCTCTTTCATACCTTGAATTCTTCCCTCTAAAATTCTCTCAAAATATCTCCTATCTTCTCTCTTAAATCTTCATTGAATAAGATAGAAATATAGTTTTCATCTTCTTCAACTGTTCACCATAGATCGAGGTGTGTGGACTTGAGGATTGGAGATGAAGACTTGAAGATTTTGGGATCTAGACTTGAAACTTGGAGATCAAGGTTTGGAACTTGTAGATCAAAGCTTGAAAGAAGGAGATCTTGTCTTGCCTTGGAGATTTTAGATTTTCCTCTAAGGTGACTTTCTTCTATCTTTAATTCATTTGGTTGCATAAATTGTTCCAAGGAGATACATGCTAATATATGTTGATTAAGTTTAAATTTTAATGCATTTATGATTTTTGAAATCTACCTCATATTTCCTTCCACTTTCATTTTTACTTTTCCCTAGCCCTCTCCGAAGCCCTATCCCATATAAATAAAAAAAGAAAAGCATATTAACACTCTAGCCCAAAAATAGATCTTATGAAAAGAAAAGAACGATCGGTAGCAGACATCGCAACACAAAGTTTTCTTAGACATAATCCCCCACATTAGAGAATTCAAGGAATTTTCTCTATTTAAAGTAAGAGATAGCCAGGTATTCTAGAGATGTCAAACGGGCCGGCCCGGGTTGGCCCGGCCTGCGAAACCGTTCAGCACGAGTTTAAACGGTTCCAGGCTTAAACAGTTCAAATGTTAAACGGGACGATCTAGTCCGGGGCGAAAATGTGGTTTGAGAGGCCCGGCCCATAATCGGCCCTACTAACAATAGGTTCGGGCCTAAACAGGCCCAGGTTAAATGGGCTGGGCTAAACAAGCCTTAACGGTTCGGACCGGGCCAAACCGTTTATTTATTTATTTTTTTAATGTTTACACATTAAATTTTCTTATTTTTTATTTTTTTCATTTTTAATTTTTTTTTTAAAATTTAACCCGGCTTATGCGGTCCGGTTCAGAACTGGATCGCATACGGGACCGGGCTAAACCGGTTCCGGTTCAAACGGGTTCGCGGTCCGGGCCTGTTCCTGGCCCAAAAATTGGGCCCGGTATTAACCTAAGTCCAGCCCGATTATAACCGGCCCGCTTACATTTTGTAAACAGGCAGGGCTGGGCCGGGCCGGTCCGGGTAGCCCGGCCCACTTTGACATCTCTAAGGTATTCTCACAGAGAAGTTTTCCTCTGGCATGCCCAAAGCATTGAACATAGAGAATTAAGGTTGTCTTACATACACACTAGTGGAATTGAATTGAATTTCACTTTTTTAAATAGTAAGAGGGGAATTGAATAAAGTATCCTTATCCGTAGTTCCAGCGGATTCTCTTTTGTCTTGCAAACCCCTTATTCTATACTCCCCTATTCTTGAAAAGACGGCTATACACCTTGACTTTTGGCTTTTCGTTCTTTCTGCTATAGTTGTTTAGCTATATTCCCTTTTTTTAGCCCTTATCAGGAAAGAAAGCATTGAAAGAAAAAGTCTCACGCTCTAGCATAGAAGTTGAATATCGAGCTATGGCTTCAACATCTATAGAAAAACTTGCTTTCAACTACCTTGAGTCTTGAGTTGGGATTTCATCATGCCATTCTTTGATGTGACAATCAAAGCACTATCACTCTCACTCTCAAATGTGCCTCGAGCATGAAGAAAAGGCATAAATTGGATTCCCGGTTGACTCTTCTTCTTTGAAGTATTCAAATAGAATCAAGATTGGCTTAGTTGGATCTTGCTAGGCAATTGCCTTTTTTCACAAGAGATTGCTCTCCTTTGAGGCTTGAGAGCTTATTCCCTTCTTGTTCACTTTTTTTATTTTTTTTTTGTTTTTTGTTTTTTGTACATATTTTGTTTGTTGAATGATTAGCTCAATAGCTTTCTTTCTTCAATTAGAAAAGAGGCTAATGGAAGCTCAAGAGCTTCAGTCAGAGCTATTAAGCTGTTTGAGGGAAGTTAGAAGTTCTTCCACTTAGAATTGCATAAGAGACGAAAGCTCCACAGAAAACTCCAAAGGAGTTGGAATTTGCTCACTAGGTTCTTCAACTAAAAAATAGTCAAATCGCAAAACTCCTTACTACAACCCTTCTTTGATGCCTAATTACTTAGGTCCAGTTGACCCAACTTGAAGTCTACCAACTCTTTTCAAGTCAGGAATGCCACATTATTCCAATGTTTTCATATGCTAACTTGCACCCAGACCTCGCTCTATGTGATAGGCGGTCTCGCTAGGTGAAATAATGAGACCAAAGCATGAAATATCAGCTGCATGTGAAATCAACAAGAAAGCTTTGTTTGTTTGCTTTAGTAATGACAGGCAGGTTCTGTAGTCAACTGCACTTGGTCACTGCCTGCTATGTCGGGTCATTTGATCTTCTCAATTACACTCAAGTATACTCTTTCATAGTCTTGACACAAGTTGTGACGTCAAGTTTTCTTTTCTCTTCACGAATCTCAGTTAGGAGCTCCCATTTTCATTAGATGTCCAATGAAGTAAGAGCTTGCTCTCTACCTAGTGGTACTTCCATGGCTTGCCTCTCGAGTCTCGAGGTCTTGTTTGAAAGGCAGTTGTGAGAACTTGTCTGGATTAAGTGGTCCTTTCTCGGGTTGCTACTGAGACATATGTTGGCTCGATCTTTCCTTGGCATACCTTATCTACCATTACTAAGAAAAGTCGGTAGGAATTCATTCTAGATAAACTACTAATCTAGCTCCTTCTCATCAAGGAAAACCTGTATTTCCTCTTTCAAATTAGGCATCTTTTGCTTGAACAAAAGAGGGGTCTTTAACAGGACGAATACTAGTAGTTAGATTCAATATTCAATAAGTCTTAAATAAAAGCCAAATTCAATTGAGAAGAGATAAGTATGCTAGCATCCATCGAAGGGATCTCGATTGAGAACAGCCTAGGTAAAGCTAGATTTCAAATATAGAATGCATTGGTGGCAAATGGACCTACAATAAGGGCTCTAGTCCACGATTCCTGGATTTCAACCTTCCAAAGGCAAAGGAAGTCTCAAGGTATAAAAAGTAGGTTTGCCATCAATACTAAGAGATACACGAGCTACCAAAGATCCCTGACCAACGAATAGCATACTTTCCTCTTAGAATATCCTTTGAATAATCGGATGAACCACTTGAGCTTTCTAATTCATTGAATCCATTCCCATCTCTACAGAGCCTCGAGAGCTTATAGGATCTCTAGGCTGCAAAGAAAGGGGCCATGATAGAATCATTGAATCTCAGTGGTATAGTGAAAGAGCTAAAAGAGGTGGATGATCCTCTATCACCACTCTTTTTGTAATCAAGTCGGCCCGAGAGGATTTCTCAAGTTCCAAATCAAATATAGGCTTGGTGCCATCGTGAAAAGCCTTACTTGTATAGAGGATATCAACTACCTTTAGGCTTTCCTTCTTTCTATGGGTCAGCTACCCTTGTTTGTATCAGTCTAGGTAGGGGAATCATGCTACAATTCCAAATTCTTTTAAAACAGTATACGGATATTCTTGAAAGTGGGTGATGCCCAGAAAGAATTCAAGGTCAGAAGTCCCAATAGTTGTGTAGGGAAAGACCTCACTCACACATTATATTGTAATATACAGGGCTCTTCTTGGAATATGTTGGCAAATAACCAATCCAATAAGTCTTTCTAGCTGGATGTCCCCAAATAGACTTGTTTTTGTCAGTGTCCTAGATAATGCCAATGATAAGCACAAGAAAGCTCGATTGGACGTGGCTTTTGGGCTTTCCTTTCTTTAGGAACCTATTTCCTTTGCCAAATGAGCCCGCCGTCTTTTTATTTTCTTTCAAATTGAACCTTCTTGGTGTCCAAGGTGACTAGCAATAGAGTGGGTCTTTGATATGAGCGAGAAAGGCTTTTCATGTCTCAAGCATTCAAGTCTATGTGTGTCACATAAACCTTCGTAGCAAACACAGAAAGGCCACAAGACTTTGTCGACCTTTTAGTCTGATCAGTACAATGTATTTAACCTATCTGGAATGATATCTGCTACTTCACTTGAATTCTTTATGAGTTCCCCATAGGCAGACAAACAAAGGGGATTCCAAGGAGCCAATATCAAAACACTAGTTCAAGCAACATGTACTTTTTTCAATACTAGATTTCTTTCTTAGCTAGGCTCACATCCTGCTTTCTTCCACTTTCTTAGAGATCATTCCAACTTTCTAATTTCCACCCGATTGTATGTAGCATTTTTTGGTCTTCCTTTGATTTATTTTCTTTTGTGATGATGGAAAAAAATTCAAACAAAGCTAGAAGACAAGAATCTATTTTTGCTTGTTCTCCAAGAGAAGGTCCTTAATTCACATCTTTCCTTTCCCTATGGGATTGGAGGCAAATTGTAGTGTTCCAAGCCTAAAGCATCCATCCCAAGGTAAGTTGCTACTAAAATGATATCAACTCAATTCATTTACACAATATGCATTTAATTATTAGAACATGAGAGTTGTTGTAGTATATCATTACAAAAATTTGCAACAAACTTCAAAACAAATATGACACAAAAATCTAAACTATCTACATAAGATTTCCTCCATAGTCCAAGTGACTTATTCGACAAAATATTTTGATGACATAAGTTCTTAGAATTTAATAAAATTTATGGAAAAGTTAGAATGGATAAGGAATATGGAATAAAATGCATTGGAGGAAAAGAAACAATATGCACAATCAAAGCAATATTAAGGCTGAACTAGTTATTTGGTAGGTCTTTCTCCCTTGTTACTTCAACATTATGAACATCCCTTATCCCTCCAATTTCACCCTCGAGTGGCCGTTCAGAGGGGAATACATTCATTATTAACATGGTCGACCGCGTATTAAAGATCAGACTCTTGGAACATCTAAATTCCAGGCAGTCGTGAGATTGACCAACCATTGGAAAAACCTAATAGGAGATTATCGTCAGTCCGATACCATCCAGTTCCCTCACTGGAGATTTTTGGGGGCCAAATAGCATTCATTGATTTAGATTTTCAAAGGATTTCATCAATTAAATCAATATTTCAATAAATATTTGAGCCATATAAAATAGACATTATGAGCATAAAAGGGTAAAAGAGGCGAAAGAAAGGAATATTGGCTACTGGTCTAGGTGCGAAGGTGCCCAGGACGCACCAGCGTCCACACCCCAGACGCACACTTTTTTTTTTTAAATTAGGAAACCTAATAATTTATGATTTTGAAATGATTTTTTTTTTAAGATTTAAAAGAAATAGAGTCTTTCAAGATTAAAAAAAAAAATTGGAAATTTAAATACTTAAATTCAAAAGCTAGGATTTGGAAATCAAATTAACGTTTAATGAACAAATAAGAGAAGATACAAACTTTGTTTCCTAAATCAAAATCAACAAGGGATCAAGAGGATTAAACATGATGTCAAAAAACAAGAATTTCAGACAATGGTAAAGATTAACTATAAATTTTACCTCAATCCAAGCTCTCCTATTTCACCGTTAAAGTGTGATTTGCCCCTTCTTTGTTAATTCCAAGTTACCTTTGATCTTTGTGTGTTGTTTTGTAGAAAATAAACTTTAAAAATTTAAAAAAATTGGGTGATAAAGTGTTATTAAAAGAAGAAAGATGAAGATTGTGATGTGTGTATCTATGTTTAGTTGTGTGTGTGTGTGTGTGTGTTGTGTGGATGAAAATTTTAATTTAAATCTCCTCCTATTTATAGTTTTTGATGAGGGACTAAATTGTAAAAAATAGAGGGATTAGGAGTTCAATTGCAAAGAAATAAAAGTGACGTAGATGGATGGGATTTTTCTAAAATAGAGGTGTGTAACACCCTGAATCCTAGAGCATTCACCCTTAGGATCGTGACACTACTCTAGCAAATGAAACCATCTAAAATCATAACAATATGCTCATAGAACATCCATCGTCTGAACATTACTTGAAATTACAGGCCAAATTTTTCAAAGTACAACTTGAGTTCCAAAATATATCACAAAATCCAAAAAGTACATCTCAACTACTTCTAGATTTCGTACAAATTCTAGCTAAGTATCAAACATTTAGAAATATCATTTCTGAAATACTAAAACAAGTCCTCCAAACCTTCAGTTGATTCTTGGGATTTAATTTCCTGTATATAGTAATTGGTGAAATCATGAGTCTACTAACCCAGTAAGATTTATGGCAGGTAACGAAGAGTACAAGATTGAGCAAGAGGTATGACAAGAATAACCCATGAATGCGATAGCGAATTTTGAATCGAAACGAATAAATAACTTATAAATTTTATCACATTCATGTCAACGAATATATAAGACTGAAATGAATATTTGGTGGATCTGTCACTGTTATAACTCCAATATACACATAATCCTTATTCCTCTATTTTGCTTCCTCGAGTGACCACTCGAGGAGAGCCATACTTACTTTAAGAACAGTCGCTGCAGCACGGTCGACCACAAATCTCAAGAGCAGTCCTTTAGAAACCCTACCTTCAGGGTCCCTCCAAACCACTCAACATATGAGAATCTCCAGGGGTTTTGACCGTCGATCCGATATCACCCAATCAAATCCCCCTAAGAATTCCCAAGGCCCAACTTATCGAACTTTCCTATAGGTTTAGAACAAACAGGATATATTCAAACACATAGTCTCATCGAGGCATGGAGTTCAGAACAAATGAAACATATTCAAACATATAACCTCATCGGGCATGAAGTTCAGAACAAATGGAAAATATTCAAACATATAGCCTCGTCGAGCATGAAGTTCAGAACAAACAGAATATATTCGAAATAGTTAGCCATATCGGGGCACGAGGTCATATAGCCAATAGATTCAAATGATTCGAATTGGACCTCGAACTTAGAAAAAAATTATTTTGAAGATTAAAACATTTTCTTAAAGAAGTGAAATACGGATAAAAATCAATTGGTAGCAAATGCAAAATTTCAATGAAAAGAGGTGAAATATGGATTTAAAATAGTAAAAGAGGTAAAAAATCAAAATTTCATTGTTCATGGCTATCAGGGGATAAGGCGTGGGCACACTTTATTAGAGGAGCTTTTCTGCCTAAAGGAAATAAAAGGATAGAAGATGTTTGGTTTTAGGACGTGCGTACGCCTTACCAGGGAAGCTCTTCTTTCTAAAGAAATACAAAGGGCAGAAGAAGTCAGGGTTTAAGGTGTGGGCACGCCTTATCAAGGGAGATCTTCTACCGCGTGAACAGTATTTTTTTTTTTTGTAAATTCTGAATTTTTTACATTTTTTTTATTTTGATTTTTCCAATAACCTTTTTGAACTTCATTTCTTCAAAATTCAAGCCTCAAGGTTTAAATTTACAATTTTTTCTTTGGAGATTGGTGTCATAAATCCAATAAATTGATTTTTAAAGTTTTTATACGATTTTTCCTTAGTCCATGGTTCAAATCCATTCTAAAGTCAAGGTAAAAATTTCAAGGATGCTCAAAGATTCATTGGTTTCCATATTAAGAGATTTTGAGCTTAAGAACATAATGAATCAAACAAATATATCACATATAAACTCATTTCTTGTTCAAACAAAGGAAACATAGGAAACTAACCAAGGAAACAATGCTAATCAATCAACAGAGCAAGGAAAACCATAAAAGTTACCTCGATCCTAAGCTTCAAATCTTAATGTTAGAGTTCCAAGTCCTTATCCAAGTCCTTACTAATTCCCAAAGCTTATATCACCTATTAAGATAATGACTATTTGAGATGTTATAAATCTTCCTATTCAAACCTTACACATACATAGTATCTTACAACATCCAACTTACCAAGATTACTTGAAGAGTTATCCCTTTACTCTTTTTCCCTTTTTGTAATGTTTGAAGAAAGTTATATGAGTTATAAATATTTCTTCTCTAAGTGACAATATAGAAATGCGTGTGTGCGTACGCGCGCGCGCGCGAAGAAAGTTTTAAGCTTCAAGAGAGGGAGCTTGTATGCAAGGTAGAAGAAGTCCAATCTCTATTAGCTACCTTATTTATAGAGTTACAAAAGGGTTTCTAAGTAAATAAAAAGTAGGTAGGGTCTTGTCTTCCAATTCCATCACATGTTGCTTGTAGAAGTTGAAATTTGGTTGAAATTGGGCCAAGATTGGGCTCGTTTTGGGCCAAAACGGTGCGTAGACGAAGTTTTGAATGGTAGAAAAATAGTTTGGATGTAAATAAATTATTTTGATGATAAAACAATTGCGATTACAAAAATTATTTTTTTTGAAAAACGGAGAGTTAAAATATTAATTAAGGAATTTTTAAGGCGTAAAGGAAAATCGTTCAGATGGGAGAAAATATTTAATTATAAGAAAATTTTCATGCTCGTGATAATCATTTGCCGTTAGAATAATACAAGTTTTAAAATTCAATTAGGAAAAATTTCGAGTATTACAAGGCATGTTGTCCCAATCAAGATATTGCCAAAAGAGAGTGTTATAGCTCAATTTGATTGGTCCACAAAAGGGGTTGAATTGGTGCCATAGAAATCTTGCCAAATTTTGTCAAATGATAAAAATTTGTTGCTAAAATGAAATTTTACCATTTTGTGTGCGTATGTATGTGTGGTCTGCCATTTGGCCATTTTTTCTATATTTTTATATATTTTTTTAAATTGTGTAAGAGAGTTTAAAGTGTTAAACTTGAGAAATTTTTATGGTTCAAAAGAAATTAAAGAATTTTGTGTAATAAATTTTGAAGATAAGTGTAACTATTTTAAAAATTGTAAAAAATATTGTTATGCATAAACAAAATTTTATTAATGGAGTTAACGAAATTTTACAGGGTATTACAAAAAAAAAAGGTGGGATAAAGAGAAAAGAGAGTAGCTTAGAAACTCCAGTAAAGAAGGGGTGGTGGGCAGAGCTGGTATGAGCCCTCGAGAGGGGGTTTATATAGAGTCTTAGCATATAATACATAAGAGGTAGTATATTAACTATTAGAGACTAACAAATAAATAACTTCCCATATTAAAAGACAGTATCTAATCATATGCCTTTAGTAAAGCAAGTTCCAGTTAGTGAAGTAAGCAAATCAAAGAAAAGAAAGTTCAAAAGTCAGAATTAGCTTTGTGTTCATCTTCTATCGTAGAAGTAAGCTAACAAGAAGACTGGCTAACTTAAGAGAAAGGACCAACACTAGTAGCTTCTTTCCGAGTAGACAGAGCTCCTTGCTTGGTTTTTTTTGGTAAGACATTCTTGAAAGTAAGAGGAGATACAAATAAATTTCAAAAATATAAATGTAGCGGAAATTTAAACTTAATCAACATTGATTAATATGTATTTCTTGGATCAATTTATGCAACGAAATAAATTACAGATAGAAGAAGACTACATTTGATGCCAAATTTAAAATCAATCAACACCAAAGCTTGATCTTCTTCTTCAGTCCTTGATCTCCAAGCTCCAAGTTTAGACCTCCAATTTTCATTTCTTGATCTCCAATCTTCAAGCAAGGCATCCTCATATTTGATCCAAATGCAAGGATCTTCACAAGCAATCCTTCAAATATAGCATCTCTAATGTTAGTCCACACACCTTAATCGATTGGCAACATAAGAAGAAAAATGAAGACTAGAATTCAATCTTTTTCAGTAGAGATTTTGAGAGGGAGAAGAGATGAGATTTTGGAAAGAACTTTAGGGGGAAAACTCAGAAGCACTAATGTGGCATTAAGAGGGGGGGTGGCTAGCCACTTAGGGGTTTCTCTATAGGCCACTTGGATTGCTAAATGAACTAGATATTTCAAGATTTTTCTAGAAAAACGGTCACAACCATCTATGTTCTAGATTCTATCAAAATCTCATTGATCCACTTGGAGTCAAACTAGGATATAAGTTGGCATTTGCAATTTAATTAATTTTTTAATTAAATGCCAACTCAAATCTATCTAGATTCCCTTTTGAATTTTTCTCCAAAATTTAAATTCGTTAATTAGCCCAATCATAATTTGACACGTCAAATTAATTGGATAATTTAACTATTAAATTAATAAACTAATTTAACTCTTCAAATTAATCTAGCCAATTGCTTAATTTTGACTTCAGTCAACCGTTTGATATTAGTCAAAATTTTCTTTTTTTCTTAATCTCTATTAAGCAATTTATCTAAATCGTTTAAATGACTCTCAATTAATTTATGTGTTCCCATTAAGGCTTTTGTGTGTGATCTATTATTAGGTTCATCAATTAATTAGACATGGGCTCACAATAATTTGTGATTTAATTAGTGAATAAATAATTAAATATTTATCCTAATTAATTAAACTCCTTTCAACCACTCATTGGAATTAATTTCTATTAATTCCTAGAGTACCCAATTTTCATAGTCGATGTCTAGCTACAAGCCCATAGAGCCCAATTGATTGGTAAAATCAATCTTGGTATGAATTTTTTTACTTATGTGATCCACGCAAATACGGTTCTTTCGATTCCTATCTCCCAATTGAGGCCTAGGATCAAGGTATTTTCGATGCCCCATTGCTATGCTTTTATTCTTGATGAATAGTTCAATATGACAACTTATTTGAAAACTCCTTTTCAAATAGTCACACCACCTTGCACAAAGATCTTAGTGAACTGAACATCATAAAAAACATAGGAGATGCACTCATTTATTAGATGAGGAATTAGATCCTTTATTGGAACTCACAAATCTCCATGTGTACATAGTTTATCCCCAACAAGAATCTTATATGATCTGCTAAGAGATTGAGATGCACATCAAAGAATAAAGACTTACCACAAGGTCACCATGGTTCTTTGAGTCAAATGACTAATCATATGCACTAGCATAAGTAAGAAAACTTCTCTTGGCGAGTCCTTCAGTGAACTTGTTCTTTAACCAACATCTAGTAACATACACTGATGTTGAATACATTGTTTGCTCATGAAATAGAGCAACTATGCAACCCTTTGGATAGATGTATCGTTAGTACAAGCTTATTCGAATCTAAGATATCCTTGTGTCAAAGATTCAATAACTTGGAATATACTAAGATCAAGGCTGTAGAGACTTGTTTCATGATCACTGTCCAACATTTGACCAAATCCCACAGCCATGTTTGATCTAAAGGGTTTCATCCACATGAATTGTTATTGTAAATCACATTATAATGAACATATATTGAATGAAGACCATCATATATATTAAACAAAATAAAATTGTATTAATCAAAAAGTAGTTTTACAAGCCAAAATAACTGGTTGTGGGGCACTACTCTAATAATCTCCCACTTGCCCTGAAACCAATTCCCCATAGTCTTTAGGCACATCTTCTCAAGATGTCTCTCAATGACCTTTTGCATTTGGGGTTTAATCAGTGGATCTACTACGCCCTTCCAAGGCAACTCATTCCACTCTTACGCACCGCTATCAATGATCTCCTGGATCAAATGATAATGCCTCATTATGTGCTTGGATAGCTGATGAGATATTAGTACTTTCGCCTAAGCTATTTTTATCACAGAAGACAACAAATTGGGTTGGCAATGCTAGAAACATCCAACTCTTGCTTGAGATTTTTAATCTAAATACCCTCTTTTACAACATCTAATGTGGTAATATACTTTGTCTTAGTGGTTCAGTTGGTAGTGGTATTGTTACGCCCCAAGCCCAGGGGCCCAAGACGCGAGATTTGCCTGAAAATACATCGTGCGTAACTTGAAATTGAGCTGTAAACAACTTTCTCAAAAGGAATATTCAATAGTTACACTTGAATTTTTTGGCACAACTTATATAATGGTGATTCTTTTCCTTATTTATCAATGTGGGACATCACAATTATCCCCCTTCAGAACACACCGCCCTCATTGTGGCATAACAGAGCCTAAGATTGCCCACCAAATATTGGGACTCTAGATGTAGCTTCTACGAGCTCAAGAGGTGGCTCCTGCGCATGTAGCACTTGGCTCTGCACACTCAAAAGGTGGCTCCTATACGCGTAGCACTTTGTCCCGCATAGCACATAGCTCCTCTCGACTGGTGGTCGACTCTGATACTATTTGTCACACCCATAGCTTAGGGGCCTAGGACACGACATTTGCTTAAGAATCTACCGTGTCTAACCTGAAATTGAGTTGTGAACAACTTGTTCAACAGGGATATCCAATGTTTACACATGAACTCTTTGGCACAACTTATATAATGGTGATTTTTTTCCTTATTTATCAATGTGAGACATCACAAGTATCTTGTTTAGAACTTTTCCAACTTACTGCACCGCCATTGAAGCAAAACACAAACCAAGAGATAGATTTGTAGTCATCTATGTCGGATTGAAAATTGGACTTTGAAAACCTTTCAAGTTCAATTCTCCATTACTGTAAACCAAAAACAATTCTTTAGTTCTTCTTAAGTACTCACTACAAGAAAATTGCAATTCAGCTACGCAATGTAGCGACGAAATTATT